>JBBGZY010003504.1:0-64921 GCA_037952925.1 Lithobates clamitans | reverse complement strand
CTTTTCCATCTTTTTTGCCATTTTTATTTGTTGTCTGTCTTCATTTGCAATCCGTCACTCGGTGTTTGTTCCGATCCTGTCCATCTTGGCTTCCCGCTGTGGGGGCAGCTGCAGCACGACTGAAAGCTTGATGTCTCCCGTTAAGCAGCCACCAGGCAAGTCACCCTCTGATACGGAGGCTCTGGTTACCAATGCGCCCACTGGAACCATGCAGGTAAATGGTTTGTAGATATAAGACTGCAGTGTGTAGAGCAGTGAGACCTGGGATTATATCCTCCTTAGAAATGTCTTCCATAGCAAAGTCAGCCCATTCGTTAGGCCCTTACGAAAAAGTGAGACGTGTCAAGGTTCCACTGTATGTCTGCTTGTGAAATGCCTATACAATAAAGCTACAGTTGAGCAAGAGAACTATGCAGATTTATTATTTCGGTTCTTTGCTACCCATGTCAGGACCAACCATGGTCAGCTGCACTCCTCTGGGCTTCTGGGTATGTAGAGCCCATCTCCTTGTCGGCAGCACTGAACAGAGTAGCAACTGACCAATGAAAAGGTAAGTATATGATACTGAAGGGCAGTGGATTAAAGCAAGCCTACATGGCCAGCCTAAATAGGTTTTCAGTTTTTGCACTTTAATCTGCTAATGGAAAGTTAAAGTGGAACTCCCAGGAATTGCAGCACTTTTAGGTTGGGTTATTACTCCTTATATACTCCATAAATATATTGTTGCTCTGAAGTTAGACGTAAGAGAGATGTTTGTATAGAGAAGATGGAAGTCTTGGTTTGGTTTTGTCCTAACCACAAAACTAACGCAGCACTCAGTAAAAATGTAAATCGGGGTGGCGGCCTACACCTTGTTGGACCTGACCCCTTATAAACCAGCAGATTTTCAGGGTTAAATACGTTTTTATTTAAAAATAGGTCACAACGGTTTGTAGTGTTTTGTTATATCAAGTTATAGAGTCACAATGAGTAAACAATACAAGTATTGGTCACATAGAGTAGGGGTCCCCAACAGCGGGGCTGCGAACTGGGCGTGGAGCACTGGTGAGATCCTGGTGGCACCTACCCCCACCCCCATGAGAGTGACAGGCTGCACTCCCAACACCCCCCCTCACATCCCTATGTGTCTGTGTGGGTGTTCCCTGGTGCTGGGGACCCCTGACATAGAGGGTTCTTCAGAAGAAAAAGGAAAGCCAAATACAAATATAATCTGTACCACTAAACATGTTAATTTTGGGCCTCTAAGACTACTGAAAAGGCCTTGAAAAATGAAATAAAGTTCAAGCAAACTCCACAATATGAATGGCAAATTAAGGGGGGGGGGGCGCTACTGTGAGGGCATTACTTATGCAACTAAGAAAAGCCCAAACACAGATATTGGGAATTATAGAGGGTACTCTACAAAAATGAAAGGAAATTAGAGAAGCGCCCTAAGACATGCAATTAATAAAATTTGAGTTGGATATTAAAGCAGAACTTTATGCCCCCTCTTCTCGTAGCAGGTCCTGTACATTTTAAGGTACTCACCCGCCCAGCAGATCCAGCTTGGTCCTGCTGAGATCCGCTTCTTCTCTGCAGCCCCCTTGGTCCTGCACCGCCATTCTTCTGTGACGTCTTTGGTTTGCTGCCAGCTCTTTCACCAATTACACGCTGTCTGGCCCCGCCCCCTCCTTTCCCGATTTAAGGACTATTCCTTGAAGGTTGATGTGGGAAAACTGGGGGCAGACCAGGTCCCTTTTTTTGTAAAAAAAAAAAAAAAAGTTCAATTTCTTCAGCAGAGGATGGGTGGATGGGAGGCAACATGCCCTTGAGGGTGAAACTCAATTGAGGAGAGCATGGAAGTCTGCAGAGTCGCTATATGCACGCCTGCAGGTCCAGGCAATGAGAACTTTTTTAGGATCCGCACTATGCTCTGCAACCAGTATCCCCATCGCCATTATGTCATTAAGAACTTGGGCACCATTCAAGAGGGCGGGGGAAGAGGTAGTCTTCCAGTGCTGGGAAATAACTCTGGACACCATTTGGTAGTACCATAGAATGCCCTTTTTTATACCCAGCAGGTTTTCAAAAGTGCTACAAATCTTGGAGTTCAGCTTTAAATATAGTATTGTATAATATTGGAGTTTTAACTTTTTTAGCAGTACAACTATCAGTGCAAATACTGGATACAAACTTTAGACTGGTGCACAAAAAACATGTTCAGCCCCATTGCATGCACTTCAAACCCGAGATCAGCCCCAAATCCCTGTACCTTTTTAAGGATGCAGGGTACAGCTGTAGAAGTATGTGCAGGCTTCCACATAGTATGCCGAAATCCTCGGCTGTTGGTGGTCTTTTGGTGGCATCGGGCAGGAGGGTGGTCCAGACTTGACAGCCTAGTGAGCTGTCAACTATGCCTAATTGCAGCATGTACCAGTGCAAATGGCATCGCATTGCTGGAGTGGCAGACACCTGTATTTCTTATCGCTCCAAACCAGGGTGGATTTGATTTAAATCATAATTTATTTTTTTTTTGACCCGCTGCTGACTCACCGACAGTCCCATTCCCTTTTAATGGGACGGCTGGTGATGCAACAAGGTGAGGGATGTGGCGGCAGCAGGGGAGTGGATGCCCGCTAACGGGCGCTGCCACGATGGATCTGAAATGACAGGTGCTCTTTAAATGTAAGGACTCATTCTTGTTGCTAGTTAGAATCTTTAATATTTGCAAACAAAATGAAGGTTTCCTATTTAGAATAATAAGCTGTCAGGTTAGTAAAACAGCGATATCAGAACCAATTCAGCCAGCCCAGGCGTGACGTCATAACATCGCGCCCGGGCATCCGAGGATCATAGAGATGACAGGGCTCCATCTAGTCACCAGAAATCTCTATGATCAACTTCCGAGCGGCGACCGACTCATTCTTCGGCTCGCCGATCGCACAGGTGTGCCGGTAGAAGCCGCGGGAGGGAATGTCCCCTCCTGCAGCCTGTAAGAACGATCAAGCGGCTGAACTGCCGCTATGATTGTTCTTACAGTGCAGAGAATCGCCGGTCGAAAAAGATATTCAGGTATCCCCACTCAAAGTCAATCATGTCATATGACGTACTTGGGCTGGAAGTAGTTTAATATTTGCAAACAAAATGAAGGTTTCCTATTTAGAATAATAAAACAGCGATATCAGAACTGATTAAACCATACAGTTTGTAGTGTACATAAATTTGCAAAACAATGGGATAAAGGAATATTCCTGAACTTTGTTTTATCTCATGGTTACTGTGACATTGTGTGAATGCATCAATGCAGTCAGTACATGTTATCTTAGCTTGCAGAGCTTGGATTCATTGAATGAGTTTACCAAAAATGTAAATATTGCAGAATATACAGCCTCATGCTACGTAACTAAGCTCCATTTCATGTTGAATAAACTAAATTATTAATGTACAGTGGGGACGGAAAGTATTCAGACCCCTTTAAATTTTTCACTCTTTGTTATATTGCAGCCATTTGCTAAAATCATTTAGGTTCATTTTTTTTCCTCATTAATGTACACACAGCACCCCATATTGTACACACAGCACCCCATATTGTACACACAGCACCCCATATTGTACACACAGCACCCCATATTGACAGAAAAATACAGAACTGTTGACATTTTTGCAGATTTATTAAAAAAGAAAACTGAAATATCACATGGTCCTAAGTATTCAGACCCTTTGCTCAGTATTTAGTAGAAGCCCCCTTTTGATCTAATACAGCCATGAGTCTTTTTTGGGAAAGATACAACAAGTTTTTCACACCTGGATTTGGGGATCCTCTGCCATTCCTCCTTGCAGATCCTCTCCAGTTCTGTCAGGTTGGATGGTAAACGTTGGTGGACGGCCATTTTTAGGTCTCTCCAGAGATACTCAATTGGGTATAAGTCAGGGCTCTGGCTGGGCCATTCAAGAACAGTCACGGAGTTGTTGTGAAGCCACTCCTTCGTTATTTTAGCTGTGTGCTTAGGGTCATTGTTTTGTTGAAAGGTAAACCTTCGGCCCAGTCTGAGGTCCTGAGCACTCTGGAGAAGCTTTTCGTCCAGGATATCCCTGTACTTGGCCACATTCATCTTTCCCTCGATTGCAACCAGTCCTCTTTTCCCTGCAGCTGAAAAACTCCCCCACAGCATGATGCTGCCACCATCATGCTTCACTGTTGGGACTGTACTGGACAGGTGATGAGCAGTGCCTGGTTTTCTCCACACATATCGCTTAGAATTAAGGCCAAAAAGTTCTTTCTTGGTCTCATCAGACCAGAGAATCTTATTTCTCACCATCTTGGTGTCCTTCAGGTGTTTTTTTAGCAAACTCCATGCGGGCTTTCATGTGTCTTGCACTGAGGAGAGGCTTCCGTCAGGCCACGCTGCCATAAAGCCCCGACTGGTGGAGGGCTGCAGTGATCTTTGACTTTCTACAACTTTCTCCCATCTCCCGACTGCATCTCTGGAGCTCAGCCACAGTGATCTTTGGGTTCTTCTTTACCTCTCTCACCAAGGCTCTTCTCCCCTGATAGCTCAGTTTGGCCGGACGGCCAGCTCTAGGAAGGGTTCTGGTCGTCTCAAACGTCTTCCATTTAAGGATTATGGAGGCCAATGTGCTCTTAGGAACCTTAAGTGCAGCAGAAATTGTTTTGTAACCTTGGCCAGATCTGTGCCTTGCCACAATTCTGTCTCTGAGCTCTTCAGGCAGTTCCTTTGACCTCATGATTCTCATTTGCTCTGACATGCACTGTGAGCTGTAAGGTCTTATATAGACAGGTGTGTGGCTTTCCTAATCAAGTCCAATCAGTATAATCAAACACAGCTGGCCTAAATGAAGGTGTAGAACCATCTCAAGGATGATCAGAAGAAATGGACAGCACCTGAGTTATAGATATGAGTGTCACAGCAAAGGGTCTCAATACTTAGGACCATGTGATATTTCAGTTTTTCTTTTTTAATAAATCTGCAAAAATGTCAACAATTCTGTGTTTTTCTGTCAATATGGGGTGCTGTGTGTACATTAATGAGGAAAAAAATGAACTTAAATGATTTTAGCAAATGCCTGCAATATAAAAAAGAGTGAAAAATTTAAGGGGGTCTGAATACTTTCCGTCCCCACTGTATCTTAAATAGAAAACCATCTTTAGATATATTTTTACTCCAAAAGCATTTTATTAAAATAAATTTGATTAAAAATCAAAAAAATTGAGGTAAATAAAAAAAATGGATTTAAATAAAAAAAATCCAATTTTTTTTTTTTTTTTTTTTAATTGATTTATATCCACCCTGCTCCTAACCATACGGGTTCCAACTTCTCAATTCTAGGGTTGAAAAGGAAGCCAGGATTCTGAATGGCAGCTATGGGGAAAACAAAAAAAATCATATAGTTCCCATTCTCAAAAATCCCCCCCAGATGTGTTCAGGCCCTTCTTTTAATTCCTGTATTGCAGCTGCAGCACAAGCAGGTGTGTTCTGTTTTTCTTCATGCAATGTGCTGTGTGTGTGAGTATCCTGTCCCATTATCTGCACTCCCCCCTATGTGGGGGTGTGAGGGAGTACTCCGCACCACTTTCACTGTAGGAATGTGTTTGTAGCTCAGTAGCTGGATGTCGGCTGGCACAATGCCTGTGTGTGGGGTTTTTTTTTCTCCCCCCTCATTTTTTACTCATTATTTTGGCTCCTCTGCTGACTGTTGCAATGATATTGGAATTTTATTTTTCAGCAGCAATAACTCAGTGGCTCCATCTTGGAGAGCACTGTGCATATCTGGGCTTTAAAGAGCACCAGTCACACAACAAATCGGATTCTATACAGTGGGGAAAAATGTATTTGATCCCCTGCAGATTTTTTAAGTTTGGCCACTTCCAAAGAAATGAAGGGTCTAATTTTTTTTTTTTTTTTCATAGGTGTATTTTAAATGAGAGAGACAGAATATCAACCAAAAATTCAGAAAAAAACCATAATACAAATTTTATAAATCGAGCTGCAGTTCAGTGAGTAAAAGAAGTACCGTATTTATCGGCGTACAACACACACTTTTTTTTTTTCCCTGTGAAATTGGGGAGAAAATCGCGGGTGCGTGTTATACGCCAACGTACCTCGGAGGTGGACGAGTGACGCCGGAATTCACCAAGCCGTCGTCTCCTCTCGGCTCACTCGAGTCTCACGTCCCATACACAGTCCCGCCTCCGCCACCGGCATTGGACCAGTGTTCTGTCTATCACAGGAGCTGGTCCAATGGCGGAGGCAGGACTGTGTATGTGACCGCTGACTGAGGGCCCAGTAAACAGGAGATGACGGCTCAGTGATTTCCTGCGAGACATGAGAGGAAGGTGAGCTGCATTGGTGGGGATTCGGAGGGGGGGGGGGGTGATCTTACACTTTAAGGATCTAAGAGAAGATCTGTAAAGAAGAGTGGACCAAAATTCCTCCTGAGATGTGTGCAAACCTGGTCACCAACTACAAGAAACTCCTTACCTCTGTGCTTGCCAACAAGGGTTTTGCCACCAAGTACTAAGTCATGGTTTGCTTCGGGATCAAATAATTTACTCACTGAACTGCATTTCAATTTATAATATGTGTATCACGTATAACATGCAATGCCAAGCTGCTGCTAACAAAGCAAACAAAATATTGGCATCTATTAAAAAGAGGATCAACTCCAGAGATAAACCGATAATTCTCCCGCTCTACAAGACTCTGGTCCGGCCGCACCTGGAGTATGCTGTCCAGTTCTGGGCACCAGTCCTCAGGAAGGATGTACTGGAAATGGAGCGACTACAAAGAAGGGCAACAAAGCTAATAAAGGGACTGGAGGATATTAGTAATGAAGAAAGGTTGTGAGCACTGAACTTATTCTCTCTGGAGAAGAGACGCTTGAGAGTGGATATGATTTCAATTTATAAATACCGTACTGATGACCCCACAATAGGGATAAAACTTTTTCACAGAAGGTAGTTTTAACAAGACTCGTGGCCACTCATTAAAATTAGAAGAAAAGAGGTTTAACCTTAAACTACGTAGAGAGTTCTTTACTGTAAGAGCGGCAAGGATGTGGAATTCCCTTCCACAGGCGGTGGTCTCAGCCGGGGGCATCAATAGTTTCACAAAACTATTAGATAAGCACCTGAATGACCACAACATACAGGGATATACAATGTAATACTGACATATAATCACACACACAGGTTGGTCTTGTGTCTTTTTTTCAACCTCACCTACTATGTAACTATGTGTTTTTTTCTGGATTTTTGGTTGATATTCTGTCTCTGTCATTTAAAATATACCTATGATATCAATTAAAACCTTTACTCCAAAGAAAAACCAAACAGTTTTCTGTAAATGATTATAAAGTCTAAGCTGAAGTTTGGTTTCCATTGGTTAGTGCAGTGGTCTCCAAACTGCGGCCCTTTGCTTGCCTTTATCCTGCCCTTGAGGCACAGTTCTTGCCCCTGCCACCAACTAATTCTCCCCTATACCAAAAATCTGCCATTGTTTACTCCCATTGGGCAGTCCAGCCCCCCCTAAAAAGTCTGAAGGACAGTAAACTGGCCCTTTCTTTATAAAGTTTGGAGACTCCTGGGTTAGTGTATGTAAATCTGCTAGCCCATCTAACACCCCCCCCCCCCCACACACACACACACACACACACACACACACACACACACACACACACACACACACACACACACACACACACACACACACACACACACACACACACTCGAGCAGAGAAGGAGCCAGGGGCACCGCTGGGGGGCCCCAGAGGAGGAGGATTGGGGCCGATCTGTGCAAAAACCCTTGCACAGAGTAGATAAGTATAACATGTTTAAAAAAAAAAAAAAACCTTTACAACCCCTTTAAGGATTCGGGTCTTACACTGGCCTATCAACACCTTACTGAAATCCTGCATTCAGAGACCATATACTCATTAGAGGCCTTTCCTGAGTTTGACTCGGGTCTTCTAATGCAGTTTTCATGATGAAGTATGCAGAAACTGGTTTGAGGAATGCCAAGGCATTGGGTTTATCTGGTAGGTTGACTTTATGTTCTTTAGTGAATCATAAAAATAGGAAGAGTCTACGAAGGTGGGTGGGCTGGGCTCAGTTTTTGCCAGTGCACTTGGAGTGGAAGGTCTTTATGTTGAGGTTAAAGCTCACCAGAATCCACAGAACACGCAGAGAAAAATCTCAGCCATCTCCATGACTAAGCTTTGTGGGTGGGGTGAAACATGTTGGGGGGGGGGGGGGCATGGCCTAGATGGAGTTAGGCTGAGGCTATTACATGCTGGGATTGTATTGTGTTCCATGGCTGAGATTTTTCTCTTATCTTCTGTGGATTATATGGAGTCAGGGCGGATTCCTACCCTGACCTTGCACCTTCAGTGGAGCACTGAATCGGGAACATAGATGCCGGATTGAAGACCCTAAAGTCGGTTTAGGTTCACAGCTCACCAGAATCCACTGGAAATGGAAACGTCAGTTGGTGGTGAACTGCCACTTTCATCTGAATGTTCCATTGTTGCTAATGTTTTATTTTCTGCTTTTTTATCCCCCCCAGGGGCCAGTAATCTACGCTCAGCTTGATCACTCAGGAAAAGAAGGCAACCAGGTCAACAAATCAGAACGTGTGGTCTACGCCGACATCCGGAAGGTCTGCTGAGATCCCCCGAAATGGACACCATATTCCAAAAATAACTTTTAAGTTGGACCAATGTGGCACCAAGCCATTACCTTTTACAAAGCCATGCGTGACCTAGTCAATCAAGACCAATGTGTCTGACTTTAGAGACGCTTATTAGACTGTACAGGAGCCACCCCATCTGCCATCAGAGTACATATCCAATTCAACATCAACAGTCTGAGGTGCCTTCACCTGTACAGTCTTCCAAACCTGCCTTTGTTCTCTTGAGTTTTACGTTTTTGTTTTTTGATTTATTGCTTTATTTTTTACATTGCAAAAAAATTCAAGCACTATCTTAGGTCCCTGGTACCCCACCTGTGGCCCTTTGGTACTCGTATGGCCTTCGGCCCCCAACAGTAAGTGGTAGCAGAGGTTGAACAGTTGATTTGTAATGGAGTTATAGCAGTGATCTTTGCTAGCCTCATGCAACGTATCCCCAGTCTTCTGTAATGTGCCTCTAGTCTTCAACCAAGTCTGTAATGTGTCCATCATCTCCTCTAGTAAGTCTACAGTCGGTGAAAGGCCTCTCCAGCATTACATATACTGAACTATAAGTGTGACCCTTTGATGTCAATTGAGAGGCTTCCTGCACCACCTCGTAGGTTGACGACCACTAATTTAGGTGCTTCTCATCACTTAGGCTTTGAAAGTAATAAAATGTGAAGAACAGCCACATGCTGTCCTAGGGTAGGCGGGGTTTCTTTGGCAATGGGTGTAACATGTTGAAAAAGTAGGTTACCATTTAAGAGCATATCTGGTGTTCTGTCCTTGAACGTTTAAGAGAAATTCTGCTGCTGCATCTGTCCCCTGCCACCATCACCATGACTGTCATTCACCCCTCTGCTTTGCCCCTCCAGTGCTCACTGGAGCGCTGGGCTGTGGAGGGGGTGGCAGCGGATGGCTCAGCCTCTCAGATGCACACTTGAGAGGCTGAGCCAGCTGCCGGTGCAGGCATCTGGGTGGATCCTGAAATTAAACTTGGGATCTCCCCAGAACCTGGACCGGCTGAATGACCTCAGCCAACAGCGGACATTAGACTGCTGTTGGCTGAAAATGAGTCCAAGGAGTGCAGGATGAACTACACTCCTGTGATCCATGGGATGAAGTATGGAAAAAAAGCTTTGGCCATAGTTCTTTTTAAATCCCTGCCTTGAAATCCATCAGTAGATTTATAAACATTCCAGTAAATATATTTTATTAAAAATGCATTCTGTACAGCACCAATAGATAACATTTGTATACAGATGCCTTAAAGTTTAACTTTACCCATAACAATTTGTCTTTTTTATCAAGGAACATACATTCCACAATAATTACGCTACTAAAATTAGTGTGTTGTATATTTGCCTCTAGCATTGTTCCTGTTTTCTTCTTGCTGCAGGCTGCCATTTTGCTGAAGCTCAGAGCTGACGAGCAGCAGTAAATCATGAAGCGGAACTAAACCCATCGATTTAACGGTTGCAAAAAAGAGTTACAATCCTGGAATGCTGGTATTGCTTGCTATCTGTCACATTTGCTTTTGTCCTCAACCAAACCATCAAATGGCTGGTGTCATAACTGATCACATGTGCAGCGCCATGGCAGTTGCAGATCAAACAGAAGCAGCTTCCTGGGGTTTAATTCCACTTTAAAACTGGCAGAATATTGACCGCTACAAACTCAGCAGTGCCTAAAAAATGAAGAGCAACTGAGCATGTGCAGAGCAGGGTGAGACAGTGTATTACTGGATTTTAAACAGTATAGACACTTATTTCTAATGTTTTACATGGCTATACCTGCAAAAGCAGCCAGCCTGAAGTGATCTTGCAGGACTTGAAGTGGAACTTTAGTCAGAAAATTAAGTATTTATTCAAGTTCGAAAATTGGGATTTGAAATGCATAAAAGAAACACAGTGTAACCTTTTCGGTGCTTTTAGTATTTATTTAGGTCTTTTTTTTTTCTCTGCTGATCTAAGAACCCCTGTATGGAAAGCAGGAGAGATATTCCCCAAACACTACCACAGACACCAATCAGATTCAGACCTGCTTTGAAAGCTTGAATGCGATTGGTGATACAGAAATCAGAGAGAGAGGCAAGGTGTTCAGGACATACACCCCATTGGCTCTGTGAGGTACTCTCTGGATTCAGTCTGGAGTTGGATGCAGAACTAGGATTAAAGAAAACCTATAAGGAGGATGCCAAAATGGACCATCTTCTGAAAAATGCAGTTTGCCTGGCTCCATTTAGCTGGTTCCAACAATGACTCAGAACAAGTATTTGATCAGGTAAAGCACAGTCAAGTGTGGAGACCTGACCTGCTGAATTGTTTTGGCTTAGCTGGCAGTATTAAAGCATGAGGGGTCAGCATGACAGCCAGGCAGCTAGTATTTCCAGAATGAAACTTCACCAGTGAAAGCCCTGGTGTGTAATAGGTTTCTTTTATTGCCTTCGGGTAGTGATAAAAATTAAATCATTTTTCCTCCTCCCAAACTGATAATAAATGCTTATTTTGTCTAGGGCCCTGGCGCCCAACCTGTGGCCGGGGGCCCCATGCCCTTTGGCACTTTTCCCTTTTGTCTCCGTTCAATGACTGTCTGCTGAAGCACGTCCCATTCTCCAGAAACTCCTATAGCATCTTCACAGCTTCTGTCCATCTCCTGGATCACGCCTGTGGCCTCTGTCCATCTCCTGGATCACGCCTGTGGCCTCTGTCCATCTCCTGGATCACGCCTGTGGCCTCTGTCCATCTCCTGGATCACGCCTGTGGCCTCTGTCCATCTCCTGGATCACGCCTGCCTGTGGCCTCTGTCCATCTCCTGGATCACGCCTGTGGCCTCTGTCCATCTCCTGCATCACGCCTGCGTCCTCTGTCCATCTCCTGGATCACGCCTGCCTGCGGCCTCCGACGGCCCATTGGTGATGTTGAGGGTTGCATCTTAGACCCCTCCCTATATCAAGAAAGTTGACCACCACTGGTCTAGGGGTTGAGCTGACATAGAGTAACACTTGCTATGCAGTTCTGTATCGGTCTACGGCCGGGCCTTTTCTCTCCAGCACTTGCAAATGGTCCAGTACTGTCATATCATCACGTACAATGCAGGACCAGCGACCACATCATCTGTATAGGACAAGGCTGCCGGTCATGAGTTCTATGTGATGATGGTGAGAGGGGCAGAGATGAGACCAGCAAGAAGAGCGGATTTGGGGTGCCGGTTGTCAAAGCCAGAAGATCGATAAGGAAGACTGCCTGGACTGGGCTGTAAAGCAATCATTACTCCTGTGTTGGCTCACATCCTGATAAATTCTTTTATCAACTGGCTGGGAGGAACGATCGGTTTAAATATTTTATCACTGCCCAGAGATAATTGTTGAATTACCTTTTTTATTTTAGTACGGTTGCAGTGTTCCCTGCAGTCACGTTCAGCTGTCACGAATTGCTTTTAATTGCCTTGAGCTGCTTTTGAACACTTCTTTATTTTTTATTTTTTGTAAACATTTCACAGATACAGTGCAAAATGTAATGCTGGTGTAAATAATAATGCCTGTACAGCCGTGTACACTAGAAATGGTGCTGGTTTTCTCGGCTAAATTCAGGCTATTCATTTAAATAGGTGCAAACGGTTCTTTGAGTAACTGACCCCCCCCCAATGTCTCAGCTTCTGAGTATCCTGTAGTAATTTCCCACCATGCCAACAGACCCCTCTAGGACTGTAGAAGCAGAGGACTCGCTGTGCAAGCTGCCAGTTACCTTCCGTTTTTTAGGGCGGAGTCGCCCCCGCTCCCTGTAACACCCACAGCAGGAATGGGTTTCTAACCTGGAAACAAAATTGGTTACTTAGCTGCCAACACCACCATGAAAAGTGCCCTGACCAGGTCAAACCTCCTGCACCCTCTTGTCGAATGGACTGAATTCTAAAACGTGTTGTAAATAAGCTATTTAATCTTAATATCACAAAGGCCGATGATGCATGAGTGTGCTTTTTTTGCCATATTTTTTATAAAATATTTAATTAATATAAAAAGAAGAAATGTTAAACTGGAAGGTTTTTTGAAAAGTTTTTTTTTTTTTTTTTTTTTTGGAGTTTGAGGAACGAGGAGAAATGGTCGTGGGAGATCTGATGAGAGGAGAAGGTTCAGGTTTTCTATGCTATCAAGTAGACTGAATCACAAACTTGCATTAAAATGTTGAGCGCTTTGTTGATGTGACGCTAGTCGTGTGCACCCTTTTGAGGGCCGTGTTGCAGGATATAAATAAAAAAAATGAAAAGGCATCCTTTTTTTTTTTTTTTTTTTTTCGTGGCTGAGAGCCAGGCAGGTTGGAGAGCTGAAAGCTCAGTGCTTGATTCCTCCCCAATCATCCTAACGAAGCCTGTTGGTGGCCCACAGATAAAGAATAAGTTTGCAATACAGTTCTTAGTCTTCACCTTTACAGAAAAAAAAAATGTAAAGGTGAACTAAAACCATGCAACCCCTCCCCCCTCTGGGCCATGATTTACTTATCTCTAGTAATGCTGAGCCATCAGTGGCCCTGCTGCCAGTCCAGGGATTCCCATTTTTACTCCCTCTTATCTGTGCAGCGCTTCCTGGACAGACCAGAGCGATTTCTGATTGGTCAGCACTGTCACAGCATCACTCTGATTTCAAACCACTGGAGCGGCTGTGGGGGCACTGACAGCTCCACATCCCCGGACGCAAGTACAGAGGGGACTGGGAGGGGGTAGGGGAGGGTGTACGGTGTTCACCGTCTACATCTTTTTCTGTAAAGATGAACTACCACTATAAGGGCATCTCTCTGTCAACTAAGGGTCCCTGAAGTGGTCAAAAATTTATATATATAATAAAAGAGCGCACCACAGAATGCACCAAGTCCACAAAAATGTATTTATCTTGACAACTGGCACTTATTTGTTTGGCATTTTGCAATTATCCTATCATTTTACACTACTGCTGTCCAGAATACGCCAATAATTTGCCAGCGGTCAAGCCCTGATGAAGGAATTGTGAGCTGCAGAAACAGGTTGAACAATATTCTCTGAACTAATGCAAGTCTGTGCAAAATCAGCGTTTTTAAGATTTTACTCCACTCCCCTCCCCAAAAAAAAAATATTCCCAGCAGCTGGAATATAAGATGTTACCCAAAAAATCTCTCTCCCAGCTGGAGTAACCTTTTACATCCCAAAAAGGTTTCAAATCAACACAATATATTCCCAGCGCTGAGTGTGAATATCTCTATATTGTCTGTAATAAAAAAAATCTCTCTTCCAATCTTCTTTATGGTACTTCAACAAAATTTTTAAAAGCTCACCAGTAGCATAGACCCTCGTACATTATTGGGTCAAATCAAGCGTGTGCAATAATCCAGGTAGCCACGAGACGTCGCTCACTTTCTCCAGCATCCACTATTGGGAATCCTCTTTCAGTTTCCCTCGTGGATGTACAAAAATAAACAAAACATCCATAGTGCAAAAATTAAATCAACGCCAAAACCCAATTAATTGTGCTTGTGTAAGTCATCAAACGTCAAGCCATCAATGTGCTCCTATTCTTCCACCACCACCACGCATTGGAGTCTCACCAGATAGAGATGACCACAATAGGTCCTGTACAGCATGAAATAAAAGCTGTCTTGCTTAGGTATGAGGGTGCCTCCCTGATCCAGTTTCCAGTTATACAAAATTTTTGTAACCCTTGGCACCCTTTTACTGCTCTCTGTTGTCAAATTATGGACAATCATTGCATTGTAACTTTGGTACAAGCCTTGTGAAATGCATACCTCTTTGTGCAACTAAATTTCTAAACTTTAATACAAACTATTAAAACAGAAATGCCCTCCTTGTTCATAAAAAAAAATTCTGCTTTGGACCGCCAATGAACCTCAAAGAAAGTAATTCCATACTGTGGTATTTTAGAAGCCTAGCATTAATTGGTATATACATTTGAGCTCAAAAGTTTGCATACCCTGGCAGAAATTTGTGTTTACATACCATGGAATGTTTGGCTTTGAAGATCCTTCATATCCTTTTTCCATCTTTATAAAGTTCCATTACCTTGTTACGCAGGTTTTTTGCCAGTTCTTTTCTGCTCCCCATGGCTCAGTATCTAGCCCGCTCAGTACATCCACGTGAAAGCTAACAAACTCACTTCCTATTGCACAGACAATTGCAATTTAAAAAGCCACAGATGTGGGAAATTACCCTTTAATTCCCATTTTAGCCTGTGTGTGTGTGTGTCTGTACCAAGGCCAAACATTCCAGAGGAGGGAAACTTTTCATCAGGGTGATTTCTGTTATAATTTAAAAAAGAACCAAACCACTATGTGATGGTAAATGGCTTCATATGATCACTATCCTTAAATACGTTTTTTGGCATAATCAGTCATATTTTCAATATCTCTGCCAAATTGTCATCATTTCTGCCAGGCTATGCAAACTTTTACGCATAACTGTATGCTTGCAAAAAGGCAATACACTTCTAGTAAAAAGAAAGATGGCTGCAATGTCTGGCGAGATGACGCAACTTCTGGCTCCAACGTGATGTCGCTCAGCACGTTTCGTCTTTGTTAAAGCACCATAAAGAAGAATATTGGAAGAGGGAATTTTATCGCAGGCAATTTAATATAGAGATTTTCACAATGGGACTCTGCAAATACTCTACATTAGCGCTGCAAATGTATTTTATCCTCTGACCTATTAGGAATAAACTTTTTCTGGACTTGGTACAACCTGTAGCGCTCTCATCCTCCGACTTTTACACTTTTTTTTTTTTTTTTTTACCCAATCAGCTTGGCTCTTTGCAAATGTAAAGGAAGCCCTTTCATCGTTCAAAATGTCAGCTTCTGATGTGTGTAAACTAAACTATATAGGTTGCTTCGGTGCCAAAAGGCAACATGTAAGTAGTGTAAAATTGTACAATGCCTTTATTTTTTCACTTGTATCTGGTATTTTCAATGTGTATCATTTTTTTTATTTTTTTTTCCCCTCCCAAGCCTTCGTGATTTTGTCTTTTTTAAGCTGTAGATTTTTGAAAACACTTCTGATTTCTGCAATATTCTTGCAGACCCCCCTCAAAAAATTAAGTAACATTGCAAAAAAGATACAATAATTAACGAGGGGTCTTCAAAATGTTTCCGCACTTTTATAATATAATGGAGTTAAAAAAAAATAAAGTGCAGAAACCTTTTGAAGAGCCCTTGTACACTGAGAAATTGGACCTGATTTATTTTTTTCTGTTTTTGTGTTTCGTCACTCCTCATTCCTTCATTATTTTTGGGTAGTCCAACTGCGTTCTGTTCGGTCAGTAAGGTTGCAGAATCTCCCTCGTATCTCCAGATTGGGCCTTCAGCTTCTGGATATATATGGAGAGGGGACAACCACGATACAAAAACTTCTGACCAGATGACCTCTGTGCGTCGATCCGCGCAAGTCTGAAAAGCAGCGAGGCGACCCCGTTGAATGTTGTATGGGGCAAAAAGAACCATAAGATTGTTTTGCCAAGAGGCAGTCAAAATTTTTCACAGGTGCTCTTTAATAAAATAACGAGTCCGTGTGACAAAATATGTTACTTATCACTGTTAAGAATATCTTCATTTACTTTTTTTTTTTATTGCAAAAGTATCACTTTGGCTGCTGCCTTGTTTCAATCTTGCCATATCTGCCTTTTATTTTTTCACTTTTTTTTTTTTTTTCTTTGCTGGGTTCCAATTCACATATGTTAACTGGAATTGTATTTTTTGTTTTCTTTTTTGGATTGCATTTATATGTTGCCTTCTGTGAAAACCTGCATGGCCTAGACTTTGGATGTTGGGACACTCGGCCTCAGCGGAGGCTGCCCCGGGCCGGCCTATGCAGTATGTGCCGTATGAATGCAATTGTAAAAAAAAAAAAATGATATTTTCTGTATTTTTTACAGGTAATTATACTGGAATAAACTATGTTTAAAACTTTCCTGCAGTGTGGTGGTGTTTCTATTGGTTAATGCTTAAGCTTTAGTCAAGGCGCTTCTCAAAACAATCAGCTACATCCTAATGCCCCGAACACACGAGCGGAATTTCCGTCGGAAAAATCTTGGATTGTTTTTCTGACGGAATTCCGCTCAAGCTTGGCTTGTATACACACGATCACACAAAGGTTCTCTGAACTTTTGACCGTCAAGAACGCGGTGACGTACAACACTACGACGAGCCGAGAAAATGAAGTTCAATGCTACCGAGCATGCATCGAATTGTTTCCGAGCATGCGTGTGCATACAGATGAACGGAATTTCCGTCAAGAACTTTTTCCGTCAGAAAAATAGAGAACCAGCTCTCAATCTTTTGCTGGTGGAAACTCAGACAGTAAAAGTTGGATGGAGCATACACACGGTCGGAATATCCGACCAAAAGCTCCCATCACACTTTTTTTTTTTTACGGAAATTCCAACCGTGTGTATGCAGCATTAGAGGATATGGGAGAGGACTATATTGGCGGCTGTTTCTGATAACCACCTGAATCTATAAAGTGCTTGGCCGTCATGCAGATCCTTGGGGCGGTTGCTTGGATGCTTTTTTTTTTTTGCCTTTTAATAAATCCATAATAAATGTGTTGCTTTCCCCTTTCCTGGTCTGGACTTGCAGGAAGTGCTAAAAATACCAAGGTGTCATCATATATTGTAGCACCCTCCTAGGTAGGCGCTAAAAAAAGAGTATAGGTCTTTCTGCTTACCAGGAAGATGGTTGGGTGAAACTTGGTGCTCTCTGCCTACCAGGGAGCAGGATCTATTGGTTAGGTGGAGGGGGCCCTGGCCAGTTAGTGCACAGGCTTTGTTACAGTCCTGGCTATTGTCAGAGGGAAAAGAGCTGCATTGCATGCTAGGATACTGTAAAAATGGGGTACATGTGCTAGGAGTTAGTTGAGTCAGGGGGTAGAGTCCAGGATGGAGGGGGCAGCGGCCTCACTGTAGAGGCTGTTGTGCAGCCTTGGGTGGTCAACCCAAGGGCCTAGAGTTGGAGGGTCAGAGTGAAGCGGAACCCGGAGGTCCTGCAGAGCAAAGATCTGTGTCTTTGGGGCCTGTCAAGTGAGGGCCACCCCCTTCAGCTAGAAGTCAGTGGACGGGTGTCAGTAAAGGGGATGCTAGAGTACCCTGAAGATAATGAACGCAAGAAGACTTACTACTTTAACAGCCACATGTATGGAGGAATTGTGTCTTCTTCCACAAATAATCCGGTTAGGCCAGTTGAGCGTTGTCCTTATTGACTGTGAATAGTCCAAGTTGTAGTATCCCACTAATCCCTTCTCCCGTCCAAGTTCCAAAATTAAATTACAAAAATGCAAACATCCTGGACTGGTCATTGAGTAACGAGCAAGTGGGTGTATGTATATGTGTGGAGGAATGAGTGTAAACTGCTAGCAACCCAAGTGGAAACTCTTAGCAACCAGCTGCAAGTAACCAGAAAGAGGGCTATGAAGTCAACACTCAGCAAGCCCTACGGGGGACAGTGCTACAGTATTAATCTCACATGCACTGTGCTTGCATATCCACTCAAAAATATAGATCATGAAAATATATAAAAATGAAAATGCCAAATGTTCATAAATCTCACATTAAATGCTTATCTAAAGAGTCCATAAATCTTAATAATCCACCGCTGTGCAAAAGAGACAATTTCATAGAAGAACAAATATTCTGACAGTGCCTGAGCTATCCTCCCACCAGTGCTCACTGGCCTCTCCTCACATTATGACTTCTGTTTTACCAGTGAGTCGTAACGCGCTGTCTTTTTCCAGTTTCCTTAATCAGATCCCAGTATCGCGGCTGCACATGGGGGATGATGATATATAAAAAAAAAAAAACACAGAACATGCAACATCTAGTGCTCACCATTTTGATGTAAATTTATTACACTAAAAACTTTTAAATGACACTGGCATCAATGGCACTTCTGCCGTGCCAGCTGCTGTAGGTTCGTACACACAAACATTCAGCTTGGAGCCTGATAACAAAGGATGGCCCACCTCTCCTTAAAGGCACAGACACCCAGCACATAGCACAATGGTAGCAAAGGTGTCCAGTGTGTCCCCCTCACCAGTATTCCAACAAACAAATGACTGCTGCCCCCACCTATAACTGGCAAGGAGCACGTGGAAGGGCAACACATGTAAACCAAAACCAAAGAAAATTCCCAGCTCAACTCTCCAGCCAGCCTGCAACCAACTGAATTATTCTGTCTAACAGTTTGCGTTAAAAACAGGGATTTAGTTAAAATACATTTGCTAATACGTGTGTAAGCCAGTAGCAGGCCGGCTGGCGAGTTTAGCTGGGAATTTTCTTTGGTTTTGTTTTTAGGTGCCGCATACAGCCTGCCATTCAAGTGAGTCTGTAAAGGACGATGCATCGGATGCACAGTTAGGCGCTGGTAAATGTTATGCTAGGCATTTTAACCACTTCCCATCCGGGCCATTTCTGACACTTCGCTCTGACATGTAAAAATCTACTTTTTCTTTTGTTAGAAAAATACTTAGAACCCCCAAACATATTATATATATATATTAGTGTGTGGGTTTTTTTTTTGTTTTTTTTTTAGCAGAGACCCTGGGGAATAAAATGGTTGGTGTTGCAATTTTTTAGGTCACACAGTATTTGCACAGTGGTTTTTCAAACACAATTTTTTTGGAAAAGCTTCACCCCACTGGCCTGCTCGGTTGGGTCCCTGGCTTGATCTCCACTGAAGTTTCCCAATTCTTCACCGTCCCCGGTTGGTGAGAATGCTGCTCCGGTACTTGCTTCCGTTACTCCGTGTGGTCCCTGGTAATAAGGGATTTGGTCCCTTAGTGGCGACAGCTTCCCCTCTACCTCCGACCATGTCCGATTCTCCGGCCCGCAGAACCATCACTTCTGTTTGGACTGCAAACCGCAATCCCAACCCTACACTGCTCTCTTGCTTCTGGATAGCCCCTCAGACAGCCTAGCAGCCAGATGTGCCTGGGATAGGCAGCAGCCAGATGTGCCTGGGATAAGCCCAAACTCCGACCTAGCAGCCCAGGCCAATACAACACACATCCACCCAGACAGTCATCCAGGTGGCACAGAACCCGGATCACCTGACTCCCCCCAAATATATAGGTTCTCCCAGCAGGCTAAGGAGCCAAGAAAACCCCTATCCATTGGCTGAGACATCTCATATGCGCCTAATCTGTCCTTTCATTGCCCTTGTCTCATCTAATGTCACCAGGTACCCGGCCACCCAACGATAGAAGAGAGAAGTGCAGCAATTCCAGACTTGGGGTGAGATCAATTTATCTCCTAACAATTGGCCAAGGCAACTATACCTGACAGGTAAATTTACTAGCAGCCCTGCCTGAACATCAGGGTGCTACACATTCAACATTGATTATTTCTAATTATTATGCTGTTACCATTAGGAAATAGTTAGGAAATTTTTTTGAATTTATTTGTTTTTTTTAACTTTTTTTTTTTTTACATTTCTTCAGTTACAGTGGGGATGGAAAGTATTCAGACCCCCTTAAATTTTTCACTCTTTGTTATATTGCAGCCATTTGCTAAAATCATTTAAGTTCATTTTTTTGTCAATGTACACACAGCACCCCATATTGACAGAAAAACACAGAATTGTTGACATTTTGCAGATTTATTAAAAAAGAAAAACTGGGGGGCGCATGCGCGGATGCCTGAGAGGTTAGATATGCCTGCTTAGAGCTCCGCTCCAGGGTCGTTTTCGCCGGAGGACTACAGGTCCCAGAGACGCCGAAAAGCATCAAAACCACCTGGCACTTTCCTGTAAAGCACTCAGGTACTATAAGAATGGTTTTGAAAGGCACCAAATCTAAAATTAAGTCTGGTAACATTAAGGAAACACCGGCCCGTCAGTTATCCAAGATGGCGGCGGCAGTTACCTCACAGCCCAGCACCTCACATACTGCCAAGCCACTGAAACTCAATATAAGCACCATAGATTTTTCTGGAGAGTCTGATACAGACATAGGAGACTCACAAACAGCATTACAAACAGATTTATTTAAAAAATTTGAGCGAATATTACAAAAAGCCCTGAAACAGACGTCAGACCACATAACAGATAAATTAACAAGGGAAATTAGAGACCTGGGGCAAAGAACAGCTGAGTTAGAAATAAGGATGGATGATCTGGAAAGTCAAACACAGCAACATGAATCAGAATTCATGAACCTGAAAGAAGAAAATGCTGTATTACAGTCACGTTTAGAGGACCAGGAGAATAGGGATCGCAGGGCTAACTTGCGGATTAGAGGTATCCCTGAGAATGTCCTTGATGTTCAAGCCACTATTACTGCACTATTTCAAGAACTACAACCTGATATTCCAATTGAGAGATTAGAAATGGATAGAGTGCATAGAGCTTTAGCTCAACGTAGAATAAATGGCCCTCCTAGGGACATAATTGCTAAAATGCATTATTATCGCACTAAAGAACAATTGCTTGCAGCAGCCAGAGGAAAGGATTCTCTCACTTTTCAGGGTCATGTATATCAGCTTTTTGCAGACCTTTCTCCTATTACAGTGGCAAAAAGACGTGCACTTAAACCCCAATTACAAGTACTTCAACGTCATCAAATTACTTATCATTGGGGTTTTCCTTTTTCGCTCAGATTTACACATTTAGAAACTAAATATATATGTCGCTCTTCAGAGGAATTGCAGTCAGCCTTGATTGAGTTGGGCCTAAAGGACCAGGATTCACCTAAAGATTTACCACGCAGAAGGTCAGCCTCAGGTTCACCTCAGCAAAATGCAACAGGAGTACATAACTCTTCCACCTCTTCGCGTCAACATCTACATAAGCGAGGCCGTTTTGACAACTCTTCCCCTAATAATGAAGACTCAATGGACTGATATATATAGGTTTTTTTTTCATATATATATCTGTTAAAGAATGTTTTCTATTTGACTCTTCAGTAATATATTATAACCTATTTCAGTGAACCCACTATTCACTATACCAAGGTTTCAGGTTTTTGGACTTCCAGTCTAAATCTTGTTTTTAATGTCTATGCCACCCATAACTTTTTTGTGTGAAAATATATTTTTTGTTTCCCCCCCCCCTTTTTTTTTTTTTTTTTTTTTTTTTTTTTTTTTTTACAAGCTTTTTACTAATAATTTTTTGATTACACTTTGGTACTTGGATATGACCAGCACTTAATATCCTATCTGTTAATAAAGTGTATGCGTATGTTCATATATGCATGTATACATAAGTGTGTGGATGTATATATGTTTGCATATGTATATATATATATATATATATATATATATATATATTATTATTTTTTTTTTTTTTTTTTTTTTTTTTTATTATATATATATATGTATGTATAAATATATATATATATATTATCTTTTTTTATTTATTTATTTATCTATTTATTTATTTTTATTTATCTATTTATTTATTTATTTATTTTTAATTTATTTACTTTGTATATGTGTATGTATGTATATGTATTTGTGTGTATGTGCATGTGTATGTATATGTGTATGTGTATGTGTGTAATTATGTGTAGGTGTATGTATGTATGTACGTATATGCGTATGTATATGTATATGTATATATATATGTATATGTATGTGTGTATGTATGTGTGTATTTATAATATATATATAAATTCATTTATTTATATATTATTTATTTATTTATTTAAAAAAAAAATTTTTTTTTTTTTTTTTTTTTTTTAATTTTATTAATTTATTTATTTATTCAATTTTTAGTATCATATGTATATAATTTTTTTTTTTTTTTTTACTTATTTATTTATTTTTTTATTTCTTGCCACGATTATTATATAAATTAACAATCTTAAGGCCGGTAGTGATTTAAATAATTTAGTTTGCCTAAGATTGCGTCTAATATTATAAGTTATTGTAATATATTTTTATGGAGCTGTGGTTCTCCGGCGAAGTTCGTCCTTTCGGAATTTCTTGTTGCCCCCCTCTCCATCCTCAGATTCTCGCTGCTATTATGTGGGAGTCTGCGGATGGTTTTGGAGCCTCTTGGAGTCTTTTGATTACTCCTCCAAGTTGCTCCCTTACCCTAGCATTTTGCTTTTCTTTATACTTAATATGTTATCATATTGGGGTTGCTCGATTGCTAATTATTCTCTCCTATTCTGTCCTTTCTTTTCCTTTTCTTTCTCTCGGGGTGGTGTCCTCGACTCTAGTTATTAATTGTATTTCATATGGTGTGATAGTCATCTTTGTTCTATTATGGCCCCGATAAATATTCTATCCTTGAATGTTCAAGGATTTAATATTCCGCATAAACGCACAAAAGCAATGAGATCTTTCTCAGCCAAGAAGGCACACATTATTTGTCTGCAGGAAACTCACTTTACAGATAAAGCTACTCCTAAATTTCTCTCCCCCTCTTATCCACAATTTTATACCGCCTCAACCACAGTTAAACAACGAGGGACTCTTATCGGATTTCATCGTTCTATGCCATTTACCCTTTTAACTCAACTAAAAGATCCGGAGGGAAGATACTTACTTCTCGCAGGATACATATTGGATATGGCTGTCACAATAGTATCATATTATGCACCAAATAAGAAACCAGAATCCTTTTTGTCCCATCTTTTCCAAATTGTAGAAACCCACAAATTTGGCACTGTAGTTTTATGTGGAGACTCAAATACAACAGTTTTCCCCT
Organism: Lithobates clamitans; assembly: GCA_037952925.1. Classification (NCBI taxonomy): domain Eukaryota; kingdom Metazoa; phylum Chordata; class Amphibia; order Anura; family Ranidae; genus Lithobates; species Lithobates clamitans. Next base: position 41,580 of record JBBGZY010003504.1, on the reverse strand, counting down.
TCTTAGATAAGTCTCCGCCGGCACCCGTCAATAGGTCTACTAATGTAACCCTTCAACATCTACTTACTAAACATGGTTTGGTGGATACATGGCGAGAGCTTAACCCTACTAGTAGACGTTTTACACATTATTCCTACCCACATAAATCATTCTCACGCATTGACCATATCCTAATCCCTTATAGCATGACCCCTGAAATTTTATCTTCAAACATCCTACCCTTTACATGGACAGATCATTGTGCGATATGCACATCCATTGCATCTACTATACCCAGATCCCACGATACTAATTGGTGTATTAATGACTCCACATTAACCCACCCTTCCCGTCGTAGTGAAATTGAAATTGCGCTAAAGGATTATTTTTCCTCCAATGATACCGGAGATACTTCTGACACCACGTTGTGGGAAGCTCACAAAGTGGTTATTCGTGGTAGACTAATCCAACAAGCTACAAACCTCAAAAGAGAACGTAAACTTTTGTTTGCAAAGTTGGAAGATAACTTTAACTCTTGTCATTCCGCCTTTCAATCATACCCGAATGCCATTAATAATACTAAATTAGACAAAGCGCGTCTTGATCTAGATTTATTTTTAACTGACTCAGCAGACAAACTTATACGTAAACGACAACACATTCAATACCTTAATGCCAACAAACCCACCACCTCCTTGGCAAGAAATTTGAAATCAATAGATCAAATACGGACCCCTATACGTCTAAAAACGTCAAGTGATGCGTACACTAGCAATCCAATTAAAATATTAGAAATATTTCGATCTAATTTAGCTAAAGTGTATTCCTATACTCATGATTTTAATCAAACCAATGCAGATACTCTTTTCTCCAATATCAAACTCCCTACTCTAGCTATTGAACAACGAGAGAGACTCGAGTGTCCTATCACAAATATTGAAGTTCAGAATGCTATAAAAAGTTTGAAACTTCATAAAAGACCGGGCCCCGACGGGTTTTCGGCATCATCATATAAAAATTTTGAACACATCCTAACTCCAGTCTTGACTAGAGCCTTCAATTCTATCTTAGCAGGACACTTATTTCAATCTGAAACATTAAAATCTATTATAGTTATGATTCCCAAACCCCGTTCAGATACTACCTCTTGGACTAATCATCGCCCTATATCTCTACTCAATTTAGATATTAAGTTGCTTGCTAAGATATTGGCATCTAGATTGAATAATATTATAGGTCAACTCATACACAGGGACCAAACGGGTTTTATGCCCAAGAGACAAGCAGGAGATAATATAAGAAGATCCCTTTTACTCATCCATGCAGCTAAATCCAGACGCATCCCAACCTGCCTCTTATCTTTAGATATCAAAAAAGCATTTGATTCAGTCACCTGGCCTTATATGCAGTATATGCTTCAAAAATGGGGTTTCGGAATACACTTTCTGACTTGGGTTTCCTCTCTTTATAACAATCCGAGGGCTTATATTAAATATGCCGGATACAAATCGACAGTGTTCGATATTAGAAGAGGCACGAGACAAGGCTGCCCCCTTTCCCCGTTGCTTTTCGCTCTGCTTATAGAACCTTTAGCACAACTAATCAGATCAGACATCAAAGGTATTGAATTGGGTGGTTATCAACATAAGCTTTGTCTTTTTGCTGACGATATTCTTATTTTTTTATCACATCCCCATATTTCCGCCCCTAATCTTCTTAACGTACTTGATAAATTTGCACATATTTCCGGGCTCTTTGTAAACCCCGTTAAATCAAATGCGCTAAATATATCTTTACCACTATCAGAGCTTCAACAGGCTCAAATTTCCTTACCATTTAATTGGGTCTCTCATAAATTACCATACTTAGGAGTATACCTCACATCCTCACTTTCTGATCTTTTTGCAGTTAATTATCTACCCCTATTGAAACAAACCACAGGCCTCATGAAACAATGGTCCTCTCTCCCATTGTCATGGTTGGGACGGATAAATACTATAAAGATGACGTTATTACCGAAATTTTTATACCTATTTAGGGTACTTCCGATTTCTATACCATCATATTTCTTTAGAATTACACAAAGTAAAGTGTTGTCGTTCATCTGGGGTAACATTAAACCCCGCATATCTAAATCCACGCTGTACCTTAGCAAAACATGTGGGGGCCTGGGGTTACCAAACTTTTCCTCCTATTACCATGCTGCACAAATTTCAATTTTAACTAAATACCATTCTAGGGAAGAAATACCCCTTTGGGTAGCTATTGAATCTATTGATAGCGACCCCATATCTGTAGCCAATTTGTTATGGATGCAACCTAGAGATAGATCTCATCTATTTAATCCCATTACAAAACATTCATTAACTATTTGGGATAAGTTTAGTAAAATCCATATGCTTCAATCTATGCACAATCCCCTTCTTTCTTTTCTAGGGAACCCAGCTTTTTATCCTGCTTGGAAATTTCCAAAGTCATTTTCAGCTTGGTCCTCTACAAACTTGGTCAGATTATATAAGCTAGTCTCTAACGATAAATTTCAAACATTCTCTACTTTATGTGATAACAATGAATTACCTTGTAATGAAATATTTCGTTATTTACAAATCAAAAATTTTTATACGCCTTTGCTTAGGACCGGTACCATGCTTAATCAATTGTCTCAGTTTGAGCATATTTGTATGAGTGACCCACATGTTAGAGGGATTATTTCACTCATTTATCAAAATCTCATTAACACTCCTAATGATATACTTCCGCCTTATACTGCTAAATGGGCAACAGATTTAGGACGGACGTTCACCATCAATGACTGGTCTAACATATGGATGGCTACCAAATCCTCATCCCCTAATTGCTTTGCTCTTGAAACTAACTTCAAAGTTTTGGCGCGCTGGTATCTAGTACCAGCTAGGATTGCTAAATTTACTCCTTCATATCCTAATAATTGCTTCCGAGGTTGTTCCTCACCAGGCACCCACGTGCACATATGGTGGCAATGCCCAATTGCGCAAGAATTCTGGAAAAAAGTATTTGCCATGGCATCTAAAGCTTTAGAAATTCCTATAACACTAGATCCAGCCATTGCACTCCTCAATCTTAAACCAGACAACATAACCTGTAATCAATTCAAATTGCTTATTCAAATCAATACTGCAGCTAAACAAACTATAGCCAAAGCATGGAAGTCTAATACACTGATTGTGGCAGAAGTCAAACATAGAACTAACAAGGCCCTCATTTTCGCAAAAATGACAGCTATCAAAGACAATAATATTAATAAATTTAGTAGGATTTGGCAGCCCTGGGTTAAGCACTTCTTTTCTTCCGATTTCGACCAGTCATTGATGTTACCCTATTAAAATTCCTGTAATATTGATGTATTATTGCTTATCTATGTCGGGAGCCGGGACACCACTCCGGGGGATTCTTTCTTTTCTTCTTTTTTCCTTTTACCTTACTACCTTTTTCTCTTAAGATCTCTTTAATTTCTAGGGCAAACCTATGTAATTTTATTTAATATTCAGCACTATGATTAAAATGCCCGTATAAGTCTCATATTCTTTTCTCTTCCTTCTCTACTATCTTTTCCTTTATCATTTATTAAGCGATTGATAATTATGGGATTTTTTTACAATTTACTTAAGTGACTCATATCTCATTATCAATGAGTAATGTCTTTCTGCATATTAGACTTTCATAATTTTTCTCCTCCGATAGTTAAATATAGTCAATAATTTGTAATGAGAGTATCACTCCTTTTTTCCGTTCTTCATTTAAATTTCTTTCATCTTCTCTCAGGTGTACTATATGGATTAATTGCTATTTGTAATATTAATTTCATTTTTGATTATCCATGCCCCCATCTATCCACAGTTTGAGCCCAAGCGGGGTGGATAGGTGGTCTGGAGGCATACTTTATATATTTCATATATAAATATAGATTCATATTTTGATTCACAATTTATTGACTAATTTAAAATTTTATTTACCTCTGATTTCACCTCGCCTGTGAGATTTGTTTTTGTAAGAGCCATATAGATATGTCTCTATTGTTCATATATATATCCCTTGATACATTATCTGATATACTTTGTTTTTTCTTATGCAAAATTTCAATAAAAATATAGAACAAGAAAAAAGAAAAACTGAAATATCACATGGTCCTAAGTATTCAGACCCTTTGCTGTGACACTCATATATTTAACTCAGGTACTGTCCATTTCTTCTGATCATCCTTGAGATGGTTCTACACCTTCATTTCGGTCCAGCTGTGTTTGATTATACTGATTGGACTTGATTAGGAAAGCCACACACCTGTCTATACAAGACCTTACAGCTCACAGTGCATGTCAGAGCAAATGAGAATCGTGAGGTCAAAGGAACTGCCTGAAGAGCTCAGAGACAGAATTGTGGCAAGGCACAGGTCTGGCCAAGGTTACTTAAGGTTCCTAAGAGCACAGTGGCCTCCATAATCCTTAAATGGAAGACGTTTGGGACGACCAGAACCCTTCCTAGGGCTGGCCGTCCGGCTAAACTGAGCTATCGGGGGAGAAGAGCCTTGGTGAGAGAGGTAAAGAAGAACCTAAAGATCACTGTGGCTGAGCTCCAGAGATGCAGTCGGGAGATGGGAGAAAGTTATAGAAAGTCAACCATCACTGCAGCCCTCCACCAGTCGGGGCTTCAGGAGGGAAGGAGGGTCTTTCTAAGCTAAGCGCACCCTCTCCTGCATACATGGCCATAAGGGCAGATGGATTCCAGGAAGTAAATGCTACATGATACATCTGCCCTTACTCAAGATGGCCATGGCCAGAAATGTTGGGGGGTCTTTTTCAAAGTTATTTCTCAACAAAATAAAACACAGAGACATGGATGGATGGGGGAGTTTCCTTAGATTTGACTAGAGTAAAACTGAATAAAATTGTGTTTTTGGTTTGCGGTGCTCAGAGGCAGTGAAGATCCACTTTATTAACTACTTCCTAACTGCGCCATAGCCGAAAGATGGCTACAGCGTGGCTCTCTCGTTCTGGGAGGGTGTCCATTGACGTCCTCCTGGAACCATTCCTCTCGCCCCCCTGGGACCTCCTTTCCTCCCGCGCTGTCACAGCGTGAAGAGAGGAGAGCCGGTAACCCGCAATCCTGACAGTAGACGTATACACAAATAATCAGGGCACTAATCAGTGTAGCCCCCATCAGTGCCAATCAGTGCAGCCTATCAACGCACATCAGTGAAGAAGAAAAATTACTTATTTGCTAAATTTTATAACATATTTTTTTTTGTTTAGCAAAAAAAACAACAACCCAGTGGTGATTATATACCACCAAAAAGAAAGCTCTTATACCTCCCAACATAGTGAGATGGGAATGAGGAACACCTACTAACAAACGTATGTAGGCAGAGGACACGCCCCCTGCCACGCCCCCTTAAAGAATCAACCAAAAAAAAGTTAATTAAATCCGCAAGGACTTTTTTTGACCACTACCATTCCTTTATATTGGCTTTTAAAATTGTACAAATGCAGCAATTTAGAAATTGGGTGAAAGGTTTAGTACTGGGGAACACTTTTTGAAAGATAAAAACTGCATTTTATATACAACTATATAGATCAGACCAAAATGAGGGAAAAATGTGGAGGAAAGAGGGACAGAGGGACATTGCTCCAAATCAGGGACAGTCCCTCGAAATCTGGGACAGTTGGGAGCTATGAGCTCTATCTGTCTAAACCAAAAATTTCATATGGGTACAGTGTTGTGTGAGCGCGTAATTGTCATTCAAAGTGCAACAGTGCTGAAAGCTGAAAATTGGCCTGGGCAGGAAGGGGGCCTAAGTGCCTACCCTGTTTCCCCGAAAATAAGACCTAGCGTGATTGTCGGTGATGGTTGCAATATAAGCCCTACCCCCCCCCCCCCAATAAGCCCTAGTTAAAGTCCTTGTAGGTCTTCTTTTCAGGGTAGGGCTTATTTTCCGGGAAACTGGGTAGGGCTTATATTGCAGCCATCACTGAAAATCACGCTAGGTCTTATTTTCGGAGAAACAGGGTAGTAAGCAAGTGGTTAAAGAGTAACTCCACTTTTGTTGAGAACGAAACATTCCCCTCTGGGTGATTTATGTACATTGAAGGACTGGTTTTATAATTATCAATCAGCTGCTGCACTTGCAGGGTTCTAATGAGGAAATTGGCAAGGACTGCATCCCTTAAGACCTGATTTTCCTTTGGGAGTATCCCACCAAAAAAAATGACATTTTTTTGTTGCAGACAGAGTCGGACTTTTATCTTAGTGTAGACTTCTGAGGAAATCAGTGAGCCAATCATACAAGCAGGAAATGTTGTGGGGGGGGTGGCTGGTGGTCTTGGCATTCTGTATATCATCTGTGTACAGAACGCCTCCAGGCTGCCATATTGCATTTTACAGAAAACTACAGAGCTGCAGATTGAAAATAAAAGTTTTTTATTACATTCAATTACAATATGACTTGTATAGCCATTGTATACTGTGTATTATTATTTTTTATTTGCTATTCCCAAAAAAGTGTTATTCTTTAAAGGAAATACATCACCGTGACAGCTGGCATTTACAGTAATGACAACCCAGATCTTTCTCTAATGAAAGGTGCTGGCTTGTCCACGGGGTCCGGACCAGGCGATGGTCTCCTGTGGATTTCTCAGATTAGTGGAGGAGGAATCTCAGCTATTCCAGGGATTCGGCCTGTGATCAGCCTTATCTCACATTTCCAGTGACTCCTTCACACTCTCCTGGCCTGCAGGCTGTCACTGTCCAGAGGCCCGGAGTCTTATCAGCCAGGAATCACGCCATCCCATAATGCCTGGCACAGCAGATCTTATCTCCATTAGGAGAGCTCCGTGTCTCCGAGGCTCTGTACTATCCGGAGATGGATTGGGGACTGTGGAAGAAAATGACGTCTGCAGCCTCCTGGTATACGCACATCACATATCCCAGGAGGCTGCAGGTTCCATACAGCAGGCGGCGGAGGGCAGACCCCGGCGACACTTTATCAAGGTGGGGGGTGGCAGGATGCCTGGGCTAGGAAGAGGCAGCTGGTTCCTAATGATGATTAAACAAATCGCCATCTTTTAATGCTATAAAGTCATCCTTCAGCTTCCAGTCCTGTGCTTAGGTTGAAATGATGTCATCAGTCTGTTGCAGGTAGGAGTAAGCATTTCCACAGTCTCCTCTAAAAATCAGACTGCTGTAATTTTGTAGTAAGTCTGAAACAGGGATTTATCTGTGTCAGACATTTATGAAAACAGCGCAGACATCTGGATTTACATGGTTGTGTCACCTCTGAGACAGGAAGTAGATGGTGACCCTGGATGATACCTGAACAAAGATGGCTCCGTCCTTCTGTAGAGAAAACTAGATGAAGGCATTGTCAGGGGGGGGAGTACTGTGATCTCTGTGCTAGGCAGTGGTTATAACTAAGGCCTTATAGGCTGAAACACGTCAACTGTTCTCATTTGCGTTTGGTCACTGTGGCTTGCCAATAAATATTACACTTTTTAAGAGCAATCACCGGAGTGCGGATCATCTTTTCCTCATTTCACTACTCAGCCAGTGACTGTGGATTGAGCACCCGGGATCTCTGCTTTCTATGTGATGTATGGGTAGTAGCACGGACTTTTTTGTTTATATAGTGGTGTATTTTGGTTTTATGCTGCAAGACTAAAATTGGGTGTCCCCCCATCTAAATTTGTTCCGAGCCTCCCTTCTCAAGTGGCTATTCGAGGTCTCTGGAGGCTGTGTGGGGTCTCCTGGGGGGGGGGGGGGAGAGGTAAGGGGGTGGTAGAGAAAGGGAAGTGGGGTGAGAGAGAGAGGGGGTGAGTAAGAGGGAAGTAAGGAGGTGGGTGAGAGAGAGGAAAGTGAGGGGGTCAAAGAGAGCAGGCTGAGGGAGCGGGAAGTGAGGGGGGTGAGAGAGAGAGCAGATTGAGAGAGGGGGGTGAGAAAGAAGTGGGGGGGGTGAGAGAGATGAAAGTGAGGGGGTCAAAGAGAGTAGGCTGAGGGAGCGGGAAGTGAGGGGGGTGTGAGAGAGGGGGGTGAGAAAGAAGTGGGGGGGTGAGAGAGAGGGAAGTGAGGGGGGGTGTGAGAGAGGGGGGTGAGAAAGAAGTGGGGGGGGGTGAGAGAGAGAGAGGGAAGTGAGTGGGGGTGTGAGAGAGGAAAGTGAGGGGGTCAGAGAGAGCAGGCTGAGGGAGCGGGAAGTGAGGGGGGTGAGAGAGAGAGAGAGAGAGAGAGAGGGGGGAGAGAGAGGGAAGTGAGGGAGTCAGAGAGGAGGGTGAGAGAGAGGAAAAAGGGGGTCAGAAAGAGGAGGGTGAGAGAGAGAAAGAGGAGGGGGGGTGAGAGAGAAGGAAGTGAGGAGGGGGGTGTGTGAGAGAGGAAAGTGAGGGGGTCAGAGAGAGCAGGCTGAGGGAGCAGGAAGTGTGGGGGGTGTGAGAGAAGAGGGTGAGAGAGAGAGGAGGGTGGGAGAGAGGGAAGTGAAGAGGGGGGTGTGTGAGAGAGGGGGGTGAGAGAGGAGGGTGGGAGAGGGAAGTGAAGAGGGGGGTGTGTGAGAGAGGAGGGTCAGAGAGAGGGAAGTGAAGAGGGGGGTGTGTGAGAGAGGGGGGTGAGAGAGGAGGGTCAGAGAGAGGGAAGTGAAGAGGGGGGTGTGTGTGAGAGAGAGGAGGGTGAGAGAGAAGTGGGGGGGTGAGAGAGGGAAGTGAGGGAGTCAGAGAGGAGGGTGAGAGAGAGGAAAAAGGGGGTCAGAAAGAGGAGGGTGAGAGAGAGAAAAGTGAGGAGGGTGGTAGGGGGAGCAAGAGGTAGAGAGAGGGGAGGGTGGCTCCCCTACCCCCCAGTACTCATCAGGAGACTCTTCCATCCCCCTACTAAAAAAAAACTACACCGGATTCTCACCTTCCCGCCGGCTCCTTTTTACCAGCTGTGTGTAGCGAGGCTGCCGAGTCACAATCATAGCCCGGGACTCCGACCTGCTCTGCCAATGAAGCTACCTTCGGGATTAAGGGCTGCAGCCACCTCCTGCTTCTGCTTCACTCCTCAGTCACCAAACACTTAATCCGTTGCCGCCCCTGGTGTCACCCCTCTGGTGGGTATCACCCATGTGCAGTCCACACCTCTGCAGCAATGTCATTGCCTCTCTGCAATCCTCATAGTGTTCCTTCTGCCTGGGGGTGGCACACTTCCCCCCCGCCCCCCCAAGATGTTGCCCAAGGCAAACGCCTTGTTTGCCTCGCGGTAGATATGCCCCTGGTGATAGATAATAAATACCTGGAAGTGTTACACTGACACATTACTGAGCATAAAAGAAATTCATCTTCAGACTTACAGTTCCAAAGAGCACAGCAGCAGAGATGACCAAGTGCAGGGTATATACTGGGCATTGCCATACTTGTCAGCCGCAGCTCTGCTATGGAGGAACTTTTTCCAGCCTCCCCTGGCATGCTTTGCAAAATTGTATTACTACTGTAAGAGTAAGGTGGGGGGGAGCAGTCCGGGTCCCTATTGAAGCAGAAAGCCTTGGCTGCACCTATCCCCTTGGCTACCACCGCAGTCCCCATCCCAATAGGTTGATACCCCCAAATACACAAGTAGAAGGTTTAGCAGCACTACCTACTGCATACAGACATAGATCTTTCCTGCCAACTGGTGGTAAAGCAGGGTAATGCAGACTATTTACATGTCTATGTTTGCAAACTCAATCCAGAAGCACCCAATAATTATCAATGCCCTGGAGCCATCAGATGTCCGCCTGAACACGCTTCTAAAGATAGAGGAGCAGATAATAACAGAGCTACATACAAGTCCCTGAAACTCAGTCATTAGCAGAGTTAAAGTGACCCCAATGCTAATTGAATGAGAGGCAGCCGGTAAAATGAGAAGCTTTGTACTCAACTTAAAGCTGACCTCCAGCCTTCCCTCCAGTCTTGTACAGTTGTACCGGCTGCTCTCCTGGACTGAGATTGCTTCCTCTGATTTCACTGCACACTGTGAGCTTCTCACAATGTGCATTAGAAGCTGCATCAAAGTGGAGGACGTCCCACATCATCCAACCTCTTCCTCCCCAGCCTGAATGTCCCTGGCCCACCCCTCTCATTGAGTACTGTCAGTCATGGAGGCTTAGCAGCACATGCGGGTGTTACCTATGCCTAGGAACACCCACTCCTTCAGACTGATATCCGCCCATCTAGGCATTTTAATATTTGGATAACTCCTGTCAAGAGCCCGTCCACTGCTTGTACCAGAGCTGAAGACTCTGGAGAGAAGTACTGAGGCAGGGTGCTGTGATGTTTTCAGAAAGCTATGAACAGCCCCCTGCCGGCCCCTCCCACCAACCATGATCTGCCTGCATTGCATAGAGAAGCACAGAGGCCCGACAATGACACCACTGCATCTAAAATATTGTATATGTAATAAAAACTGAAATGGGTCGATGGCTCAAGAAGATGCTCATTTGGCACCAGGCCTTCAAATGGGTCCTTGGCTCCAAAAGATGCTCATTTTGTACCAGGTCTTCCTATGGGTCCTTGGCTCCAGAAGACACTAATTTGGCACCAGGCTTTCCTATGGGTCGATGGCTCCAGAAGATGCTCATTTGCTACCAGGTCTTCCTATGGGTCCTTGGCTCCAGAAGACACCCATTTGGCACCAGGTCTACCTATGGGTCGATGGCTCAAGAAGACACTCATTTGGCACCAGGTCTTCCTATGGGTCAATGGCTCCAGAAGATGCTCATTTGCTACCAGGTCTTCCTATGGGTCCTTGGCTCCAGAAGACACCCATTTGGCACCAGGTCTTCCTATTGGTCCTTGAATCCAGAAGATGCTCATCTGGTACCAGGTCTTCCTATGGGTCCTTGGCTCCAGAAGATGCTCATATGGTATCAGGTCTTTCTATGGGTCCTTGGGTCCAGAAGACACTCATTTGGCACTAGGCCTTCCTATGGGTCTTTAGCTCCAGAAGACAATCGTGACACCAGGTCTTCCTATGGTTTGTTGGCTCCATCGGTGCACCCCACTGGTTTTCATATGAATCCTGTTGATTGATGTGCTAGTTTTCAATTTGGGATGAACGAGTTGCTTCTGGCTGTGCCTTAGCCCTACTTGTCTACTCATTCCCGCCCCCTGGGGTGCCATCAGGCCTGATTTTCTTGTTTCCACAATGGCTGGGACAGACGCTCCTTTTGTGGCATCCATCAGATGTTGGGAATACCATTCTGGATCCGTGGCTTATATGATTAGTTGTGGGGTGTGGAATAGCATGTCCCCTTCTGGGCCCTATAGTTCCTTACACAAACTGCTATGTCACTATAGGACACAATGGAGACATAGTGGGTCAGTGGGAAGAACCACAAAGTCCACTGGGGGGATGCGGCACTGTACAGCATACCGGCAAAGTAGCAGTGCTCTCTTCAGAAGAGGGAAGACTGGAAAAATATGTTAAATGTTTCTTTTACAGATTGCTAATAGTTCAATTTGTTTAAGCTAGCAACAGGTTCACTTTAAGGGGCACTATGGTTGATCAGGAAAGGTTTGCATGATTGTAGGTCCCTCCTCACTCCTGGCTGAGGCCTGGGGGGGGGGGGGGTAAATAAACAATTGTCTGGGGTGGTCAATCGACATTCTTAAAGCCAGTGCCCGTTCCCATAGGACCAAACAAGCAAAATCTCCTAATGGACCTCTAAAGATCTTCGATCAGAAGAAATGGGGATCAAGCTGCGCTTGCCTAGAAAGGCAAATTTTTCTTTTTTGCATTGGAAAACTCCCTTTAATTCCCAAAAAACCTCGAACAGATGAATGTAGATTTGGGTTTTAGGGCACTAGAGGCAGCAGGATACTGGCTTGTGAAATCTATGAATGAACGGCGCCACCTAGTATACATTCAGAGGAGATGCAAGACACAAAAGTGGCAAATTGGCAGAAATTGTAGACAAGGCCAAAGTCAACAGAAAAAAGAGAGAGAAGTTTGCCCATGGAAAACTGAGCTGGGGAAAGGTGGGAAGCCAGGTTTCTTTAAGAGACTTTTTTTTTTTTTGATGATCAGATGGACAAATGATGTGGCTGCCTAAGAAGTCTAGTGTTGTTGAGAATATGCAAGTGTTTGTACGATTAAATCTGGCTTTTTTTTTCTTATTGCCTGCTAATTTTTGAAAATTGCTACAAATTAGGTATTTTTTTAAATAATATATATATATATATAAATATATACATATATATTTTCTATATTCAAAAAAGAGTTGTCATTTAAATGTTCTGAAGACTCTTCTGACTGGCGCCACCTACCTAAATATCCACTTTCTGTCCAATTGTTGAAGCCTTCATTGTGCAGCCGTGTCTGGCATCGAACAGGTCTAGTACAAGTGTACCTTGTACCTCCATCCCGAAAACTTCCAGAGAAGTAAAAATCAATTGCCCATGGGACTTTTCGGAGGTCATACAAACACACATGTATAAAAGTTTATAGAAAAGTTTACCTAAAATATAAAAGTCATCAATTTTTTTAGAGAATATATCAAAATAAAAATAATTTAAAAACCGTGAAATGCTTCAAAAATGTTTTTACATTTTCCTCTTTTCAATACATGGTTGTAAAGCTCCTTCAAACAGATATCCAATAATCAATGTGCGTCTTGGCAGAAAGAGATGGGAAAACGTGGTTGTGAAACATAGTTCACTGCATCAGGAGTTTGATGTTGCTGACAGGGTGCCGCTAATCACATAAGCCACGGATCCAGAGTGGTATTCCCAACATCTGATGGAACCCACAAAAGCAGTGTCTGTCCCGGGGGTTGTGGAAACAAGAAAAGCAGGCCCGAAAGTACCCCAGGGGATGAGGAACAGTGGACAAGTAAGACTGAGGCAAAGCCAGAAGGAACCCGCTCATCCCAAAGGGAAATCTAGCACATCAACCCCTGAGGATTCATATTAAACCAGTGGGGTGGACTGATGGAGCCAAGGACCCATAAGAAGATGCTTATTTGGCACCAGGTTTTCCTATGAGTACTTGGCTAATTTTGCACCGGTTCTCCTTATGGGTCTATTGGCTTCGGAAGACACTCATTTGGCACCAGGTCTTCCTATGGGTCCTTGGCTCAGGAAGATGCTCATTTGGCACCTGGTTTTCCTATGAGTCCTTGGCCCTAGAAGATGCTCATTTGGCACCTCGTCTTCCTATGGGTCCTTGGCTGCAGAAGATGCTAATTTTGCACTGGTTCTCCCTATGGGTCCTTTGGCTTCAGAAGACACTCATTTGGCACCAGGTCTTCCTATGGGTCCTTGGCTCCGGAAGACGCTCATTTGGCACCAGGTTTTAGTATGAGTTCTTGGCCCTAGAAGATGCTCATTTGGCACTGAGTCTTCCTATGGGTCCTTGGCTCCAGAAGATGCTAATTTTGCACTGGTTCTCCCTTGGCTTCAGAAGACACTCATTTGGCACCAGGTCTTCCTATGGGTCCTTGGCTCCAGAAGACTCTGGATCCTTGGCTGATATCATTAGCTACACCCTGGCAGCAACATCAAACTCCTGATGAAGTGAACTTTGTTTCAAAAAATGCATTGAGATTAATGTTTCCCATCTCTTTCTGCTAAGAGGCACATTGATTATTGGATATTAGTTTGAAGGAGCTTTACAACCATGTTATTAAAAAGTGGAAAATGTAAAAATGTTTCTGGTGCCTTTTATTGCTTTTCACTTATTTTTATTCTGATATGTTCTTGTTGTTTGACCAAAAAGTCCCATGGGCAAATGATTTCTATTTCTTTGTACCAAACAGCATACAGTATCTCACAACAGTGAGTACACTTCTCGCATTTTTGTAAATATTTTATTATATCTTTTCATGTGACAACACTGAAGAAATGACACTTTGCTACAATGTAAAGTAGTAAGTGTACAGCTTATATAACAGTGTAAATTTAAAGCATTAGAAAGCTATTAATGTCTAAGTTTAGATATTAAAAAAAAAAAAAACACATCACAAGGGACACCACTTAAGTTCAGTGCAAAGTGTCCCTTGTGCTGTTGGCCAGTCTCTCAGTTGAAATCTCTGTAGAATTAGCCTCTTCCATTGGTGGTCATTGTAGATGCGGCCCCTTCCGATGATGGTCATTGTAGATGCGGCCTCTTCCGTTGGTGGTCACTATGGAAGCAGCCCCTTCCATTGGTGGTCGCTGTAGAAGCGACCCTTTTCCTTTTGGTGGTCGCTGTAGAGCTGTCCCTTCTGTTGGTGGTCGCTGTAGAAGTGGCCTCTTTCCATGGTTGACCAAAAAAGTTGAGTGCATGTGCTCCGCGTCATATCCAAAGGTTGTCCTTGGGAAATGAACGTATGAGTGCTGCCAGCATTGCTGCAGAGGTTGAAGGGGTGGGGGGGGGGGGTCAGCCTGTCAGTGCTCAGACCATATGCTGCACCAAATTGGTCTGCATGGCTGTCATCCCAGCAGGAAGCCTCTTCTAAAGATGATGCACAAGAAAGCCCCCAAACAGTTTGCTGAAGACAAGCAGACTAAGGACATGGATTACTGGAACCATGTCCTGTGGTCTGATGAGACCAAAATAAACTTATCTGGTTCAGATGGTGTCAAGTGTATATAATGGCAACCAGGTGAGGAGTACAAAGACAAGTGTGTCTTGTCTACAGTCAAGCATGGTGGTGGGAGTGTCATGGTCTGGGGCTGCATGAGTGCTGCCGGCACTGGGGAGCTACAGTTCATTGAGGGAACCATGAATGCCAACATGTACTGTGATATACTGAAGCAGAGCATGATCCCCTCTCTTCAGAGACTGGGCCACAGGGCATTATTCCAACACGATAACAACCCCAAACACACCTCCAAGACGACTACTGCCTTGCTAAAGAAGCTGAGGGTAAAGGTGATGGACTGACCAAGCATGTCTCCAGACCTAAACCCTATTAAGCATCTGTGGGGCATCCTCAAACGGAAGGTGGAGGAGCGCAAGGTCTCCAACATCCACCAGCTCTGTGATGTTGTCATGGAAGAGTGGAAGAGGACTCCAGTAGCAACCTGTGAAGCTCTGGTAAACTCCATGCCCAAGAGGGTTAAGACAGTGCTGGGAAATAATGGTGGCCACATAAAATATTGACACTTTGGGCCCAATTTGGACATTTTCACTTAGGGGTGTACTCACTTTTGTTGCCAGCGGTTTAGACATTAATGGCTGTGTGTTGAGTTATTTTGAGGGGACAGCAAATTTACACTGTTATTCAAGCTGTACACTCACTACTTTACATTGTAGCAAAGTGTCATTTCTTCAGTGTTGTCACATGAAAAGATAGAATAAAATATTTACAAAAATGTGAGGGGTGTACTTACTTTTGTGAGATGCTGTATGTGCAGTGTGGCCCATTTCTTCATGTGACTGCTCCATAGAAAAGCAGCTCCCAGTAATCCAAAGAACTGAACCCCTCAACCATAAAAATAAATGGCCAATCAGGACACAGGTCTTGGAAGTGGGCGGGAATCTTTCCTGCAAAGACTGTGCAGTGTGGGTCAGGGCTTAAAAAACTCGGAAGGGGCACGGAAGATGTGTATAATGTTTTGAGACTTCTGTTCAGTGTACAAAAAGCTACAAGCACACTGGATTTCTGGCAGGATCATCAGGAAGGTTTCTGTACGCACACAAAATGTACTTGGCTCAAAAGAAGAGAAGAAAAGAAGAAAAGAAAAGAAGAAAGAAAAGTAAAGCAGTCATTATATGATAGGACTGAGGAGATGTAATGCTGTATAAAGCTTTTATTTCTTGGGTTTAGATACACTTTGGAGTACATTTATAAAACTGAATGTCAGAAACATTTGTGCAAACTGAAAGAAATGACACTGTATGTTTGCTAATAGATTCATTCCTGTAATATCAGCTTCATCTAGTGGCCAAAATGAGGTAGTTCAGAAAGCTATACCACATTTCAGCCACTAGATGGCGCTGATACCGGAACTAATCTGCTCAAAACCATATGATGACATTTTTTTTTCAGCTTGCACAAATGTTTCTGACATTGGACCAACTAATGTTTTATACAAAAAAAAAAAGACCCCTTTAAGTGGTCCCTCACTATTTTCATTAGAAATTTTTATTTTTAATTATGATAAAATTGTTTCCATCTGGAAACTAAAGTGGTTTTAACTCACCAGAAGTGCAAATTGTAATTTCTAAATTTGTCTTTTTTCGTATCAAAAATTTGCGCAACAAAATGTCACCTTATGGTTTCTAACAGATGAATTCCTGTCTCATTAGCTCCATCTAGTGGCTGTAATGCGATATAGTTTCATCTCAATGAAAAAGACTTATGCCCCGTACACACGATCGGACTTTCTGACAACAAAACCGTGGATTTTTGTTCGAAGGTTGTTGGCTCCAACTTGTCTTGCATACACACGGTCACCCAAATGTTGGCCAACAATTACGAACGTAGTGACGTACAAGACGTACGGCGAGCCGATAAAAAGGAAGTTAAATAGTGATGCGCGTTTGTACTTTTGTCCCGACGGACTTGTGTACACACGATCGGAAAATCCGACCACAAACATTTGTTGGTGGAAAATTTGAGAGCATGCTAGCCAACATTTGTTGGCGGAAAGTCCGACAACAAATGTTCGATGGAGCGTACACACGGTCGGACTTTCCGCCAACAAGCTCACATCCAACATTTGTTGTTGGAAAATCCGATCGTGTGTACAGGGCATAAGACTTACCGGTGACGGTATTTCTAAGAGCCTTTCAGGACAACTTTGGAGAGAGTGCAGCTCCGCCCATTTTCCGGGAAACACATGCAGCCTTTAAATCCCTCTTATTCCACCATGGCTTCAGTTATTGTGTGGTACTGGAAAACAAAGCACAGAAATCCACAAACAACCATGATAGACACTAAAAAGGGAGGGAAGTAGCAGTTGTCCTGAAAGGCTCTTAGAAATACCATCACCGGTAAGTCTAAACAAGTCTTTCTCAAATCCTTGGAGAGGATAACCGAGAAATTTACCCTAGGGTGGGACCACTGCCTGCAGTACCTTCCTGCCGAAGGCTTGATCTGCGGTGGACATTAAGTCCAACCTGTAATGTCGGAGAAATGTTATCCCAACCTAAAATTGCACCTTTTCCTCCTGGATCTGGAGGGTAATGTAGATCTCTCTCAGAAGGTCGTCCACTCCTCCAAAGATAGTTTGTACCTAGAGGCTCGGCTATCATCTTCTCCTCATCTGAATCCCTGAGGGAGGAAAGAGTACTTGCCCCCTCATCCCCTGAGTCCACGACCTCTACTGGTCTAGAGGTGGATGCTGGGGCTCAACCTGGCCTGCTGGGCTCTGAACCAGCATGGACTTGACCGAACTCAACGAGTTCGTAAGTTCCCGTACTGAAGAGAACAAATCCTTGTATTGCTGGGATGTTTCCTCTTCTACCAATTCCTTTATACAGGACCTGCACATTGCCTTCTGCCATGAATCTCTGAGGGGGTTCTTGCAGGAAGGACATTTCCTCGGACTTGGTGGGATTGAATGCTTGGATTTTCCTAAAGCTTTTACCTGTAATGAGAAAAAATTAAACTCACCTAAGGGCCCCCTGACACAACTTTCCAACCCTTAGTGCACAACTAGACCACCACCAGACAGAAGGAAACAGTGCCCGAGCAGTGCAATCTTCCCAGCAACCACCAAGTCCAGACTGCAGGGTCCGAGCGGAGTAACCTCTGACCGTGCAGGGAGGATCCAAAAACACACACATATGTACAGGAATAAAAGTTACCACTGTACCCCTCTTACCTGGGCCTGATGCGCCTGCTTCCGCCGTAGCTGTCGGTCTCTTCTCCATCTTAGCAGAGCGCAGCGGGGTACTGAGAAAAAAAAAAAATCTGTGTTTTTGAATTAACCAGTCCCAGCATCATCAAGGGCCAGAACCGTAAGCGCCGGTCGACAGACCCACCCCCTAGTCTCTGCATTCCAGGCGCAGAGACTAGGGGGTGCAGGAAGCCGCATCACCGGACATGACGTCCCCCGCCGGCCGGGACCCGGAACCGACATGCGCCGCTGACCAGCAGCGGCACCCTCCCGGCCACCAGGGCCATGCCAGCAGACCCCAGGCACATAGACGCCTCCTGCGGGCCCTTGCATTCCCTGAGCTGGAGAGACCGGGGACTCCGTAACACCCCCCGCCTGCACTTGGGGGGTGCTGGGATGGTCACTGCACAACAAAACACAAAAGGTAAGCCTTCTCCCTCCACCATGGAGAGAGCGCGGCTCCCTGGTTCCAGCATGCGCTTCCACCATGGTGGAGGAAGCACAATAACTGAAGCCATGGTGGAAGAGGAGTGATTTAAAGGCTGCATGTGTTTCCTGGAAAATGGGCGGAAATGCTCTCTCTCTCAGGTTGTCCTGAAAGGCGATGAGAAAATACACCGCATTTTGGCCACTAGATGGAGCTAATGATACAGGAATTATTGTGTTAGAAACCATACATCCAAATTTCTTTCAGTTTGCACAAATGTTTTATTAATGGACCCTTTTAAGTTGTCCTTTACTATTTTCGTTATCATTTTTTTTTCCTATTAAGATAAAGTTGTTATTATTTAGAAACTAAAGTGGTTTTAACTCGCCATAAATGCAAATTGTGATCTGGTATCTGTCCTTTTTCATGTCAGAAACATTCTTGCAAGATGAACAAGTTTCACCTTACCAACAGATTAATTCCTATATCATTAGCTCCATCTAGTGGCCGAAATGCAGTATAATTTTCAAAAACATCTCAATGAGAAAATGTACTGCATTTTGGCCACTAGATAGAGCTGATGATATAGGCTAGTGATGGCGAACCTTTGTGCCCAAACAAACACAAAACCTCCCCGAGTGCCTAAAGTCTGCTATTCTGGAGACCCTTTTCTTATGCTGGAGACACCAATTTTGTATATCTAGAAACACAGTTGATGTATAAGTCACTACGGACGGACCCCCCCTCTGTCCCCCCTCCCGCCCCCCCCCTGTCCCCCAGTACGGACCCCCCCCTCTGTCCCCCAGTACGGACCCCCCCCTCTGTCCCCCAGTACGGACCCCCCCCTCTGTCCCCCAGTACGGACCCCCCCCTCTGTCCCCCAGTACGGACCCCCCCTCTGTCCCCCAGTACGGACCCCCCCTCTGTGCCCCAGTACGGACCCCCCCCTCTGTGCCCCAGTACGGACACCCCCTCTGTCCCCCAGTATGGACCCCCCCTCTGTCCCCCAGTACGGACCCCCCCCCCTCTGTCCCTCAGTACAGACCTCCCCCCTGTCCCTCAGTACAGACCTCCCCCCTGTCCCTCAGTACAGACCTCCCCCCTGTCCCTCAGTACAGACCTCCCCCCTGTCCCTCAGTACAGACCTCCCCCCTGTCCCTCAGTACAGACCTCCCCCCTGTCCCCCAGTACAGACCTCCCCCCTGTCCCCCAGTACAGACCCCCCCCCCCTGTCCCTCAGTACAGACCTCCCCCCTGTCCCTCAGTACAGATCTCCCCCCTGTCCCTCAGTACAGACCTCCCCCCTGTCCCTCAGTACAGAACCCCCCCCCCATCCATCAGTACGGACCCCCCTCCTGTATCCATCTACAATAGTATAAACATAGTACAGACCTCAGAACAGTGCGGGTATCCTTACTCCGGGCTGTGTAGATATATAAAGCGAAGAAGGAGACGGCTTTCGGTCCACAGCCACTCTGCTGTGCGAGACAGCCCGGGGGAGATGCGGCATCCAACCCAGCAGCACCGATTCGTCCTGTTCACGCCCACCCCGGACACGTCACCCCTGGCCCCAGGGCCCTGTGGGAAATATAGTTCTATGGGGCAAGTGTGCGGTGTGGACAAGATGCACCTTGTACAGGGTGGCTGGCTCTTCATCTTCACGTGCCCACAGACAGGGCTCTGCGTGCCATGGGTTCGCCATGACTGATATAGAAACCATACAGTGAATTTCTTTTAGTTTACACAAATGTTTCTGACATTTGGCCAACAAAAGTATTATAAATGGAGGTCTTTATGTTGTCCTTTACTATTTTCATTATCATAATAGAAACAACCTTGTAATTTTTTTTATTATGATAATGAAAACGGTAAAAGACAACATAAAGACATCCATTTATAAAACATTTGTTGGCCAAATGTCAGAAACATTTGTGTAAACTGAAAGAAATTTCACTGTGTGGTTTCTAACATTATTGCCTATATCATTAGCTCCATCTAGTGGCCAAAATGCAGTACATTTTCTCATTGAGATATTTTATAAAACTATACTGCCACTAGATGGAGCTAATGATACAGGAATGAATCTGTTGGTAAGGTGAAACTTTGTTCATCCTGCAAGAATGTTTCTGACATAAAAAAAGGACAAATCCCAGATTACATTTTGCATTCATGGCGAGTTAAAACCACTTTAGTCTCCAGATAGAAATGACTTTACTATTTTCATTTATAATTTTTTTTCTTTTGATAAAGTTGTTTTTATCTGGAAACCGAAGTGGTTTTAACTCGCAATAAGCATAAAATGCAATCTGATTTGACGTTTTTCATGATAGAAACAGTTGTGCAAGTGGAATAAAATTTCACCTTATGGTTTCTAACAGATTATTTCCTCCATCATTAGCTCCATCTAGTGGCCGAAATGTGGTAAGGTCCACTGAAACATCTCAAGGAGAAAATATACCGCATTCTGGCCATTAGATGGCGCTAATGATACAGGAATTCATCAGTAAACATACAGTAAAATGTCTTTTAGTTTGCACTAGGGTTGCACCGATACCAGCTTTTTTTTTAAGACCGTGTACCTATACTTTTCCTTAAGTACTCGCAGATACCGATTTTTACATTTTTTTTTATTTATATTTTTATAACTTTTTTTATTGGTGGAGAGGTGGGGAGGGGATATTAAGGGTGGAGAGGTGGGAAGGGGTGTTATTGCTTAGGGTGAAGAGGTGGGAAGGGGTGTTATTGTTTTGGGCGGAGAGGGGGGGTATTTAGGAACCCACACACTGTCAATCACTGCACTACAACACCCAGCAGACCTGCCCTCCCCTTCCAAGAAGTTCTGCAGCAGAAAAGCCTGGCTCAGTGCAGGAAACACTACTCATTAGGCAGATCTGTCACCCTGCAGCAGCCCACAGAAGAGCCCGAGGAGGAGAAGCACATCGCCAGAGGACACAAAAGGGAGCCGACACGGGAGGGGGCGGAGCCGGGGCGGGTACACTGCGGGGAAGGGAAATCTCCACTGTCAGCTGAAACGTCATTGGTTGCTAAGGATGCGGCGGGGACCCGTTTCTTAACAGCTAATGACTGCCTGCATTCTTTTGTATGCATTTCATCTGTCAGCAGGGGAATCATGCTGACAGATGAAAGAGACAAACCTGAAGGTATCGGTTCCATGTATTGGTGCATTTGCACGAGTACCGATACTCGTGCAAATGCTTAGTATCGGCACCGATACCAGTATCGATATCAGTGCAACCCTAGTTTGCACAGATGTTTCTGACATTCGACCAAGGAATGTTTTATGAATAGACCTCTTTAAATCGGTGTTCCACCTGCAAATTTTTATATATTTTTTTTTAAAAGTCAGCAGCTACAAACACTGTCTTTTTTTTTTTTTCAAAAAGATTTTATTTAGATTTACAAAGCGTAAAACATAATACAGCTGCTGACTTTTAAAAAAGGACATTTACCTGTCCAGGCAGCCCGCGATGTTGCCCCCCCCCCTCCCCCGAGGCCGATGGGGTGCCGCCATTCTAATTAAGGGAAACTGGCAGTGGAGCCTTGCGGCTTCACTGCCCGTTTCCTACTGCGCATGTGCGAGTCACGCGGCGCTTTGTGAATGGCCGGCTGTCTTCTGGGGGACACACATGTCCCAGAAGACATTTGGGGGGGGGGGGGGGGCTCTCGCCAAAGAAGAGGATATGACGTCCCGCAGACCGGTTGGATCGGAAGTACAGGCTGTACTTCATAAAAAGATAAGTTATAAGAAATTTTTTTTTTTTAACTAGCCAAAAACGAGGGGTGGAGAGGTGGTCTTTCGTTTAAGACCACCTCTCAAAAGTGGGTGGAACGGCGCTTTAAGTTGTCCTTTACCATTTTCATTGTCATTTTTATTTTTATTTTTTTATTATCATAAAGTTGTTTTGATCTGGAGACTAAAGTGGGTTTAAACGCCATAAGTACAAATTGTTTGTAATCTCCGATTTGTCTTTTTTCATAAAAGTTGTTAAAGTGATGTTAGAAAGTAAACACTATAAAAAAATAAAATAAAAAAAAACATAATACTATACCAGGAAAAAACAATTGGGGGATATGAAATCTGCATTATATCTTGTTTTCAACCACTAATACAGAAAATGGACTACTGGAACATCAATACCCCACTGTAACTAAACGTAATTTTTTTTAAGGGAAAAAAAATGTAAAAGATACTTTAGCAAAACACTTGACAATTACTCATTTGAACAATCTCTTAAGCACACACCACCCAAAGAATTATGAAAATTATTTGTCTTTTTTATTATTGTTTTTTTGTCAATACTATCAAGCTTTGCCATCATTAAACACAGGCAAGTGGCACTGAAATTTGCTGGGCACAGAGTGGCGCCCTCTACAGGGCCTGCTTATAAACACCGCGCTGCCCCGCCCTCCCTCCTTTTTTTTTTATTAGTTTTTTTTTTGGATGATATTGGGAGGACGGTCAGGCTGCAATGTCTCCTCCTAGGACATGCACATACACAATCGTATATGTATACAATAATACCTGCATTATAAAACCAAAAGACGTTTTGGTACATTTGCTGGGATAGCTCTCCCCAAACCGGTGACCACAAGAAAAAAAAAAAAAAAAAAGTATACAAAATATAAAATATCTTAAATATTTATAAACATTGAGAGGAAAAAAATAGACCTGTATGAAAATATTTTTTCTGCTTTTTTTTTTTTGTTTTTTTTTCCATCTGCGGTTACATTCTCCACCCCCTACAAAAAAAAAAAAAAGTCCACTGTTCCGGCCTGGTCGTTTTTAGTGGGGTTTGAGTCCGTAGCTGTTGAGGGGGTGAGTATAAGCTCTTCCCAATACTATTCTGTCTCGTAGAAGTTTGAATAAGACGTAGTAGTTGCAGAACAGGATGAGCGCCATGGACAGAGTGTGGTTCCACTTCTCGGAGCGGAGCAGGGAGTAAAGCTGATACAGCACCAGGCTGCCTTCCATCACCACCAGGGTATTGAGGAGCCGTAACGGCCGGTGGAATAGAAACTACAAGAACAGAAACAAACCTCAGTGAGTCAATCATCCTTAACCTGATAAATATACAACTCTCAACAACTGTGTTTATAAAGTTGAACATGAACCTGAACTCTTGAGATCCTCCTAAAAAATAGCAGTGCGCTTCTTGTACCTAGGCAATTATATACCTACAGCATCATAGCTGTAAATCTTCAGTGTGAGATCATCTAAGGCAGAGGTGTCAAACCCAATTTCATTGCGGGCAGCATCAGGGCAGGTTGTATCTGGGGTGCGCTAAGCACAGAATGCAGAGCTCGGGGGAGGTGCGCTACGTGCAGAGTTCAGGAGTGCCCTACATACAGAGTGCAAAGTTCAGGGGTGCGCTACGTACAGAGCGCAAAGTTCGGGGGTGCGCCACGCACAGAGTTCAGGAGTGCCCTACATACAAAGCGCAACGTTCAGGGGTGCGCTACGCGCAGAGTGCAAAGTTTAGGGGTACGCCACGCGCAGAGTTCAGGAGTGCCCTACGTAAAGAGTGTAAAGTTCAGGGGTGCGCTATGTCCAGAGTGAAAAGTTCAGGGGGTGCGCTATGTACAGAGTTCAGGAGTACGTTATGTGCAGAGTTCAGGAGTGCCCTACGTACAGAGTGCAGAGTTCACGAGTGCCCTACGTACAGAGTGCAGAGTTCACGAGTGCCCTACGTACAGAGTGCAGAGTTCACGAGTGCCCTACGTACAGAGTGCAGAGTTCACGAGTGCCCTACGTACAGAGTGCAGAGTTCACGAGTGCCCTACGTACAGAGTGCAGAGTTCACGAGTGCCCTACGTACAGAGTGCAGAGTTCACGAGTGCCCTACATACAGAGTTCAAGAGTGCCCTATGTACAGAGTGCAAAGTTGAGGGGTGCACTATGTACAGAGTGTAAAGTTCAGGGTGTGCGCTACGTACAGAGTGCAAAGTTCAGGGGTGCGCTACGTACAGAGTGCAAAGTTCAGGGGTGCGCTACGTACAGAGTGCAAAGTTCAGGGGTGCGCTACGTACAGAGTGCAAAGTTCAGGGGTGCGCTACGTACAGAGTGCAAAGTTCAGGGGTGCGCTACGTACAGAGTGCAAAGTTCAGGGGTGCGCTACGTACAGAGTGCAAAGTTCAGGGGTGCGCTACGTACAGAGTGCAAAGTTCAGGGGTGCGCTACGTACAGAGTGCAAAGTTCAGGGGTGCGCTACGTACAGAGTGCAAAGTTCAGGGGTGCGCTACGTACAGAGTGCAAAGTTCAGGGGTGCGCTACGTACAGAGTGCAAAGTTCAGGGGTGCGCTACGTACAGAGTGCAAAGTTCAGGGGTGCGCTACGTACAGAGTGCAAAGTTCAGGGGTGCGCTACGTACAGAGTGCAAAGTTCAGGGGTGCGCTACGTACAGAGTGCAAAGTTCAGGGGTGCGCTACGTACAGAGTGCAAAGTTCAGGGGTGCGCTACGTACAGAGTGCAAAGTTCAGGGGTGCGCTACGTACAGAGTGCAAAGTTCAGGGGTGCGCTACGTACACAGTGCAAAGTTCAGGGGTGCGCTACGTACAGAGTGCAAAGTTCAGGGGTGCGCTACGTACAGAGTGCAAAGTTCAGGGGTGCGCTACGTACACAGTGCAAAGTTTAGGGGTGCGCTACGTACAGAGTGCAAAGTTCAGGGGTGCGCTACGTACAGAGTGCAAAGTTCAGGGGTGCGCTACGTACAGAGTGCAAAGTTCAGGGGTGCGCTACGTACAGAGTGCAAAGTTCAGGGGTGCGCTACGTACAGAGTGCAAAGTTCAGGGGTGCGCTACGTACAGAGTTCAGGAGTATGTTATGTGCAGAGTTCAGGAGTACGTTATGTACAGAGTTCAGGAGTGTGTTATGTACAGAGTTCAGGAGTGTGTTATGTACAGAGTTCAGGAGTGTGTTATGTACAGCGTTCAGGAGTGCGTTATGTACAGAGTGCAAAGTTCAGGGGTGCCCTATGTACAGAGTGCAAAGTTCAGGGGTGCGCTATGTACAGAGTTCAGGAGTGCAATAAAGTGATACAAATATCAGCATCAATAAATAGTCATAATAGTCAAATTCAATATAAATCAAACAATGATATAATAGAAATGAAAGTCCAATCCCAATGGGATATACAGGGCTCCACTAGGGGGCCGGCGCAGAATCACGTGTGAAAATGAAATGCCACAGCTCCACGTGTTTTAGTCCCAATCACCTCGGACTTGCAGTGCATTCGGAAAGTATTCACAGCGCTTCAATTTTTCCACATATTGTTAAGTTACAGCCTTATTCCAAAATGGATTCAATTCAGTATTTTCTTCAAAATTCTACAAATAATACCCCATAATGACAACATGAAAGAAGTTTGTTTGAAATCTTTGCAAATTGTTAAAAAAATCCCATGTACATAAGTATTCACAGCCTTTGCCACAACACTCAAAATTGAGCTCAGGTGCCTCCTGTCTCCACTGAACATCCTTGAGATGTTTCTACAACTTGATAGGCGTCCACCTGTGGTAAATTCAGTTAATTGGACATTTAATTTTGGAAAGGCACACACCTGTCTATAGAAGGTCCCACAGTTAACAATGCATGTCAGAGCACAATCCAAGTCATGAAGCCCAAGGAATTGTCTGTAAACCTCTGAGACAGGATTATATGGAGGCACAGATCTGGGGAAAGGTACAGATATATTTCTGCAGCATTGAAGGTCCCAATGAGCACAGTGGTCTCCATCATTCCTAAATGGAAGAAGATTGGAACCCACCAGGACTTTTCCTAGAGCAGGCCACCGGCCAAACTGAGCGATCGGGGGAGAAGGGCCTTAAGTCAGAGAGGTGACCAAGAACCCGATGGTCACTCTGACAGAGCTCTAGTGTTTCTCTGTGAAGAGAGGAGAACCTTCCAGAAGAACAACCATTTCTGCAGCACCCCACCAATCAGGCCTGTATTGTAGAGTGGCCAGATGGAAGCCACTCCTCAGTAAAAGGCACATGACGGCCTGCCTGGAGTTTCCAAAAAAACACCTGAAGGACTCTTAGACCATGAGAAACAAAGATTGAACTCTTTGGCCTGAAGGGAAAGTGTCATGGCTGGAGGAAACCAGGCACCGCTCATCACCTGGGCTAATACCATCCCTACAGTGAAGCATGGTGGTGGCAACATCATGCTGTGGGGATTTTTTTCAGCAGTAGGAACAGGGAGACTAGTCTAAGCACACAGCCAAGATAACAAAGGAGTGGCTACGGGACAACTCTGTGAATGTCCTTGAGTGGCCCAGCCAGAGCGAGGACTTGAACCCGATTGAACATCTCTGAAGAGATCTGAAAATGGCTGTGCACCGACCCTCCCCATCCAACCTGATGGAGCTTGAGAGGTCCTGCAAAGAAGAATGGGGGGAAACTGCCCAAAAATAGGAGTGCCAAGCTTGTAGCTTTATACTGAAAAAGACTTGAGGCTGGAATTGGTGCCAAAGGTGCTTCAAAGTATTTTTTTTTCCTTTTTTATTATTAATAAATTTGCAAAGATTTCAAACAAATTTCTTTCACGTTGTCTTTATGGGGTAATGTTTGTAGAATTTTGAGGAAAATAATGAATTGAATCCATTTTGGAATAAGGCTGTAACATAACAAAATGTGGAAAAAGTGAAGCGCTGTGAATACTTTCCGGATGCACTGTAGATTTATGAATTCCCTTACCAGATAACCAGAATCTCCAGATCACCATTTGGTGTATCCTGCGCTAGTGATCTCTTATAATCTGGGAGATCCTGGTCATCTGGTAAGGGAATTCATATATCTATGTCCGAGGTGATTGGGACTAAAACACGCAGAGCTGTGGCATTTCAATTTTCACACATGATTCTACACCGCCCCCTAGTGGAGCCCTGTATATCCCTTTAGGATTGGACCTTCCTTTCTATTATATGATTGTTTGATTCATATTGAACATGATTTTATTTTTCCACTTTATTGGTGGTTTTATTTATTGATGCTGATATTATTTGTATCACATTATTGTTTGCTTTCATTGTGATTTTTATGGTCAGAGGTTTGGCGCACTTTTTTTTTATTTATTCGATTAAAGGAGGAACTGCAGTCTGCTCACATAAATTTGTAATAAAAACATCTTTGCCATTATGAAGCTTCCCTACAACCACTTTGCATATTTTTTTTATATATACTGTGATTCTGTACTTGCCAAATATGCTGCCGAAATCTCCCTCCACTGGGTCTTGCTGCAGCCATTTTAACTGTGGGCAGCTGCTGCCTGTTCACTTCCTGGATTTACACAGAGGCACACCTCCAGCTCTGCAGCTCTCATTGGCCCTCTTATGACTCATCACCCTTCCCTCCGTGGCAAACTCTCATGAGAGGGACAGAGAGAGCTGTGTGTGATGTCATAAGCCTAGGCTAATGACCAGACAAGAAACAGGAAGTGGGCTGTATAAGGGATTTACTGGCAGACAAAAAAAAATGTTTTACTATCCAAAGTTAAAACAAGAAGGGCAGAAGATTTAATAGATGGAAAGCTGAAAAAAAAAAATGACTGAAGTTCCGCTGTAACTAAGGCGGCATTGTCCATCAGGCTCTACTTACATAAAATCTGGCGTGAGAGACATCTGAAGGCACTGCTACATTATAGGGTCCCACGGCTTTATATAAGCTTCGGCTGTGTCGTACCAGGACGCCCTGGGGCCACACTGTGCTTTCTGACCAGCTGCGGAGAAAAGAGAGAGAGAGAAAGGTTATGTAACATGACAGACACGTGTGGGCTTGTAAACAATGTAGACCACAGTACACACCCCTCCCAATCAAAGCCTTACATGGGGTTCACCCTCTTCCTTTCTGAACTGCTCCCGATTCCCTCTGTGCAGAACGCAGCAGCGGGAGTGAGACTCCCATGGCAGATTTGTAGAGCTGGAAACTCCAGGGGGTAATACGTTGCTAGTAAAGTCCCCGAGACATATAAAAAGTCACCACTCCCAGGCTCTGCCTCATTGGGGGGGGGGGGGGGGGGGGTCAGCGTGGTGTTATAATGTTATAAGGGGCCCTGTAGAGGGCGCCACTCTGTGCCCACTTTACCTGCCAGGACTAAGTATAGGCCAATTTGAATAGGAATTCCCAACTTTGGGCAAACACTGTTGCTTCCTGGGCCGTTAGTTAGAGGGGGGGGGATTAATCAGGAAATGAATGTTCTCCGATGTCTTCCTCGTCTCACTGCGTGCATCAAGGTATTTGATCAAACCAATCTCGGATTAATTACATACTCTGGAGGCCAGAGGAGAGATATGGGATCTAATAGACCCCACATCTCTCCATAAAGAGGACCTGTCACGGGCCATGCTATCACAGGCAAAGTTGTTCACTCCTTGTGATAGCAGTAAAGTTCAATAAAACTAATTTTAAAAAGGTACAGTAAAAAAAAATTTTTTTATATATATATATATATATATATATATATATATATATATATATTTTTTTTTTTTTCCAAGTGCCCCATGCAAATGTGCATGCGCACGTAGTTCTCGCACACATATGTAAATGGGGATTGAACCACACATGTAAGGTATTGTTGCGAACGTCAGAGCGAGAGCAATAATTTTAGCACCAGACCTCCTGTGTAACTCTAAACCAACCTGGTAACCTGTAGCGGCTTTTATAACGTCACCTATAGAGACTTTTAGGTACCTTCGCTTGTCCTCATTCCACAGGCGTACGCAATTTTAAAGCATGACATGTTTGGGTTCTATTTACCGTATATACTCGAGTATAAGTCGATCCGAATATGAGCCGAGGCACCTGATTTTACCACAAAAAACTGGGAAAACTTATTGACCCAAGTATAAGCCTAGGGGGAGAAATGCACAGCTACTGTAAGTAGAAAGGAGGGTGAACAATGTCCATTTGCAGCCTCACTGTGCCCATTTGCAGCCATAGGTCCCCTGAACTTCAAAATCAGTAGTTAAGGGTTCCTAGATGCCTCCTAGCTGCAGCCAAAATTTGGGGTCTCTGGACCCAAAGGGTCCCAAAATGACATTGCTGCAGATGGACACAGTTGAATGACTTTGGGGCCCCGTATCTCGGGGTCACTTGGTGCTAAGAACCCCAAATTTGGTGTGCAAACCCAGTGGAACTAGCACTACAACATATCTAAAGCTGGGGTTCCTAGCACCAAGTGGCCCGGAGATACAAGGCCCCAAACTTCGGAAAATGTCAAGTACTTTTCTGCAGCAGAGAATGACGTTTTCAGAAACAAATTTGGGGCCTCGTATCTCAGTGCCACTTGGTACTAGGGACCCCAGCTTTAGATATGTTGTAGTGCTAGTTACACTGGGTTTGCACACCAAATTTTCCTAGCATCAAGTGGCCCTGAGATACGGGGCCCCAAATTCGGTTTGGAAAATGTCATTCTTTGCACCAGAAAAGTGCTTGACTCGAGTATAAGTCGAGGGGGGCACTTTTAGCACAAAAAAAATGTGCTGAAAAACTCGGCTTATACTCGAGTATATACGGTACTCAGTGTAACATCATCCTTTACTTTTTACCCTAAAATTGGGTGATATAATGTGTTTGTGTGCACTAAAATTTATTAGAGTATTTTTTCAGGAAAATTTGCATTGGATAAACTGCTGCGCAAATATTGCACTGATGAACTATAAGGGCTTTTAAAGCATTACCTATGGAGAATTTTAGATGTCATAGTTTTTTGGGGGTTTTTTTTGTGATTTAATAGGCGTGTGCAACTTTAAGGCTTGACATGCTTGGTATCCATTTACTCAACGCAACCAAATATTTTATTTAAAAAAAATAATATCTGGTGTTTGTTTGCACTAAATTACATTATGGGGCATATTTTCCTGCAAATATGCGTTTAATAAATAGCTGCGCAACATACAAAATTGAAACACCCACCATTTATTCTCTAGGGCAGGGGTAGGCAACCTCAGCCCTCCAGCTGTGGTGAAACTACAAGTCCCATGAGACATTGCAAGACCCTGACTGGGATTTGTAGTTTCACCACAGCTGGAGTGGCGAGGTTGCCTACCCCTGCTATAGGGCCTCCACTTAAAAATATATGTTTGGGGGTTCTAAATAATTTTCTAGCAAAAAATGCTGCTTTTTACATATACAGTGAGGGGGAAAAAGTATTTGATCCCCTGCTGATTTTGAACGTTTGCCCGCTGACACAGAAATGATCAGTCTATAATTTTAATGCTTGGTTTATTTTAACAGTGAGAAACAGAAAAGCAAAAAGATCCAGAAAAATGCATTTCAAAAAAGTTATAAATGGATTTGCATTTTAATGAGTGGAATAAATATGTGATTCCCTATCAATCAGCAAGACTTTTGGTTCCCAGGTGTCTTCTATACAGGTAACGAGCTGAGATTAGGAGCACTCTCTTAAAGGGAGTGCTCCTAATCTCAGCTTGTTACCTGTATAAAAGTCACATGTCCACAGAAGCAATCAATCAGATTCCAATCTCTCCACCATGGCCAAGACCAAAGAGCTGTCCAAGGATGTCAGGGAGAAGATTGTAGACCTACACAAGGCTGGAATGGGCTACAAGACCATCGCCAAGCAGCTTGGTGAGAGGGTGACAACAGTTGGTGCGATTATTCGCAAATGCAAGAAGCACAAAATAACTGTCAATCGGTCTGGGGCTCCATCCAAGATCTCACCTTGGGGAGTTTCAATGATCATGAGAACGGTGAGGAATCAGCCCAGAACTACACAGGAGAATCTTGTCAATGATCTCAAGTCAGCTGGGACCATAGTCACCAAGAAAACAATTGGTAACACACTACACTGTGAAGGATGGAAATCCTGCAGCACCCACAAGGTCCCCCTGCTCAAGAAAACACATGTACAGGACCGTCTGAAGTTTTCTAATGAACATCTGAATGATTCAGAGGAGAACTGGGTGAAAGTGTTGTGGTCAGAGGAGACCAAAACCAAGCTCTTCAACTCAACTGAGCATCAACTCAACTCGCCATGTTTGGAGGAGGAGGAATGCCACCTATGACCCTAAGAATACCATCCCCACCATCAAACATGGAGGTGGAAACATTATGCTTTGGGGGTGTTTTTCTGCTAAGGGGACAGGACAACTTCACTGCATCAAAGGGACGATAGACAGGGCCATGTACCATCCAATTTTGGGTGAGAACCTCCTTCCCTCAGCCAGGGCATTGAAAATGGGTGGTGGATGGGTATTCCAGCATGACCATGACCCAAAACACACGGCCAAGGCAACAAAGGAGTGGCTCAAGAAGTGGCTCATTAAGGTCCTGGAGTGGCCTAGCCAGTCTCCATACATTAATCCCATAGAAAATATGTGGAGGGAGCTGAAGGTTCGCGTTACCAAACGTCAGCCTCCAAACCTTAATGACTTGGAGAGGATCTGCAAAGGGGACAAAATCCCTCCTGAGATGTGTGCAAACCTGGTGGCCAACTCCAAGAATTGTCTGACCTCTGTGATTACCAACAAGGGTTTTGCCACCAAGTACCAAGTCATGTTTTGGGTCAAATACTTATTTCACTCATTAAAATGCAAATCAATTTATAACTTTTTTCAAATGCGTTTATCTGCATATTGTTGTTTTTCTGTCTCTCACTGTTAAAATAAACCGACCATTAAAATTATAGACTGATCATTTCTTTGTCAGTGGGGCAAATGTACAAAATCAGCAGGGGATCAAATACTTTTTTCGCCTCACTGTATTGTGTTTGCACTAAAAATGTATTATCATGCATTTTTTTCAAAAAAAAAAATTAGCTGGGCAAATATCGCTGTGACATAAAAAAAATTGCAAAACCCACCATTTTATTCTCTAAGGCCTCTGCTTAAAAATATACGTTTGGGGGTTCGAAGTAAATTTTCTAGCAAAAAAATGCACATTTTTTACATGTATAAAAGAAAGGTCAGAATTGGCCCAGACTGAAGGTGGTTAAATCCAATCTAAATTGGAGTTTAAAATTTAATCGGAAGGGAATGGCAGTTCGATTTTTGCAGATTTGATAGATCAAATGATACAATTGAAGTATGTATGGCCAACCATAGGACCGTTGTTCCCAGAAGATTCCTTCGCTGGTGTCATTACAAGGTGGCGCCGCTCTCTGCACCATTTAGGCCCCACCCACAGCAGCAGAAGAGGGCCTGTGACCTCACATGACCACACAGCAAACGCATGGAGGACGGCTTTAAAACAGGTGAGTGTGCCTAACAAAAAAAAAAAAAAAAAGCGCTACACTGCTATAAAGGTCATCTAAACCTAAAAACAAATATGTAATATACTGCAGCATACCGGTCCTTAGATGTGGTGGTTGTATTTGTTTTCTTTTTCAGGCTAAGACCTTTCTTTCTGAAATTACAGAAAAAGTATCAGTTGATCCTGCCAGAAATCCAGTATGCTTGTATGTTTCTGCACCCTGAACTGAAATTTCAAACAAATGTTATCAGCTTCCCCAGCTGGGAACTACCGAATTCCCTCCCATGTAATGAAGGTGAGTAAAGGGGGGGGGGGAGTGAAGTCCAAATTTGGAGAGCAACCTAAGGTGACAACGCTGCTTCTCCTCCACAGTACAGTGAGTGAACGAAAACCCGACAAGAGAAAACGAATGCGGCCACCATTTAAGGACTGGTAAGCTGCACTATATTTCTTTTTGTTTTTTCTTTGCTTTTCATATGCTTTAGAGCCCTTTCCCACTGGGGCGGGGGTGGCGTCAGCGGTAAAATGCCGCTATTTTTAGCGGCGTTTTACCGTCGGTATTCGGCCGCTGGCGGGGCGGTTTTACCCCCCGCTAGCGGCCGAGAATGGGTTAAATACCACCGCAAAGCGCCTCCGCAGAGGCGCTTTGCCGGCAGTATAGCCGCGCCGTCCCATTGATTTCACTGGGCAGGAGCGGTAAAGGAGCGGTATACACACCGCTCCGAAGATGCTGCTGGCAGGACTTTTTTTACCGTCCTGCCAGCGCATCGCTCCAGTGTGAAAGCCCTCGGGGCTTTCACACTGGATACACAGCAGCGGCACTTTCGGGTCGGTTTGCAGGCGCTATTATTAGCGCAATAGCGCCTGCAAACCGCCCCAGTGTGAAAGGGCTCTAAGGCAACCTCTTCTGAACGATTTTTTTTGACAGCTTGAAACCGGCGTTTAAAAACGACCGTTTAGCCGCGCTTGCATGTCGCATTTAGATGCGTTTACGTCTAGGAGCGTTTATTTAAAATAACATCTTAAGATCCTCCCAAAGCACAAAAAACAGTATTATTTATCTATTTCAGCCATTCTGTGAGACCAGAGTGAGTAGCAGCAGCTGAGAGAGCAGTGTACTTGTATCTACCTCAATTTCGGTGTTTTTACTATGGATCCCATAATGAGCATATGTGAGGAAACGCTCCTGACGTTGCGGTTGATGAGGCTGGAAAGACGTCGGAAATTGCGTGCGAGGACCAGAGTTTGTTGCTACTGGACTCATCCATTGACTGCGCAGCGCATGTCTGTAGGATATTTTTGTACATGTATGTACAGCAGGGGGTCTCAAACTGGCGGCCCCCACCAACTGTTGCAAAACTACAAGTCCCATCATGCCTCTGCCTGTGGGAGTCATACTTGTAACTATCAGCCTTGCAATGCCTCATGGGACTTGTAGTTTTCGCAACAGCTGGAGACAGCTGGAGGTCCATCAGTTTGAGACCCCTGATGTACAGCAATGCTAGTGGTGTATTGGATTAGATCATGGACTCATTAGGGTTTTATAAATGGTCTATGAAGCATTGCAAGCAAATACAAGTTTTTAAAATATTTTTTTTTAGCGGTTTTTCATCATTTGCCATCATTTTTTAGGCTTTGTAATGTAAAAAAAAAAAAAAAAAAAAATAGGGCACCTTTAAAAACATGGCTGAACGCCAGTACCGCGTTTGGCGTCGGAAACTTCGGTGTCTGAACACATTTTTTTGCCTTCAAAGAAAAGCCTCTAAACGCAACTGCCTAAAAACGACGTTAAACGAACCTGTGTACATGTACACATAAGATAACAGAGGAGAGTTCAGGGGCAGCTGAAAAAAAAAAACATACAACTGCCTCTGAACGTCCAGCAGTGTACATGAGGCCTTAGGGCCCTTTCACACTGGGGCGGTTTGCAGGCGCTAATAATAGCGCCTGCAAACCGACCCGAAAGTGCTGCTGCTTTGTCTCCAGTGTGAAAGCCCCGAGGGCTTTTACACTGGTGCGGTGCGCTAGCAGGACAGGAAAAAAAGTCCTGCTAGCAGCATCTTCGGAACGGTGAAGGAGCGGTGTGTATACCGCTCCTTTACCGCTCCTGCCCATTGAAATCAATGGGACAGCGCGGCAATACCGCCGGCAAAGCGCCTCTGCAGAGGAGCTTTGCGGTGGTATTTAACCCCTTCTCAGCCGCTAGCGGGGGGTAAAACCGCCCCGCTAGCAGCCAAACACCGACGGTAAATCGCCGCTTATAATAGCGGCGCTTTACCGCCGACGCCGCCCCCCGCCCCAGTGTGAAAGGGCCCTTAAAGAGGAGCTCTAGGCTCCTTCAAGAAAAAAAAATAAATAAAAGTCAGCAGCTACAAATACTGTTGCTGCCGACTTTTAATATTAGAACACTTACTTGTCCACGAATCCAGCGGGGTCTTCACCCGAGCAGATTTTTCAACTGGCTGTCGGGTGTTGCTGCCGCCAACTTCACTAAGGGAAACCAGCAGACGTTCCCTACTGCACATGAGCAACGCGTGCTGCTCTTTGTGAATGGCCCAGCGGTGGTGGGGGTAGGAGAACTCCAAGGCTGACTTTGCTGTAGTGAGATTAGCTGGAAGTGGGAGTGGGTACCTGTCAAAACCAGGTAGCCGCTGCCCCCAAAAAGTGCCAAATGTGTCACGCTTAATTCCTACATGTAATAATCATCATTTTTTTGCTAGAAAACTACTTAGAACCCCCAATCATATTATATATATTTTTTTTTTAAGCCCTAGAGCAGGGGTCTCCAAACAAAGGGCCAGTTTACTGTGCTTCAGACTTGAGGGGGACCAGACTGTGGCCAATGAAAGTAAAAACTGTTCCAGCCACACATGGTGGTCAGTGTGAGAAGGAAGAAAGCCCCATTTTAGGTGTCATTAGGAGAAGTAGCACCCCATTGTTGGCGTCAGTGGGAAGAATAGTCCCCCATCTCTGGTGTCACTAGGAGGAATAGTGCCTCATTGCTGGCATTGGTGGGAGGAATGGTGACTCCTCATTGGTGTCAGTGGGAGGAATAGTGCCCCGTCTTTGGTTTCACTGCGAGGAATAGTGTCCCATTGCTGGTGTCACTGAGAGGAATAGTGTCCCATTGCTGGTGTCACTGAGAGGAATAGTGTCCCATTGCAGGTGTCACTGAGAGGAATAGTGTCCCATTGCAGGTGTCACTGAGAGGAATAGTGTCCCATTGCAGGTGTCACTGAGAGGAATAGTGTCCCATTGTTGGTGTCACTGGGAGGAATATGAACCCATCATTGCTGTCAGTGGACGGAATAGTTCCTCATGTCTGTGAAGAAAAAGTGCCCCAAGGACCGGATAAACTCAAGCAAAGGGCTGCATCCGGCCCCACGGGCCATAGTTTGGAGACCACTGCCCTAGGCCAGGGGTAGACAACCTCGGCCCTCCAGCTGTGGTGAAACTACAAGTCCCATGAGACATTGCAAGACTCTGACAATCACAGGCATGACTCCTAGAGGCAGAGGCATGATGGGATTTGTAGTTTCACCATAGCTGGAGGGCCGAGATTGCCTACCTCTGCCCTAGAGAATAAAATAGTGGATGCTGCATATTTTTATGTCACATGATGATATTTGCGCAGTGTTTTTTCTAACACAATTTTTTTTGGGGGGGGGGGGGGGAATAAAATTTAATGTGTTTTCATGTGCAAAAACAGTATAATACCCAATTGTTTGGTAAAAGATAAAAGGTGATGTTATGCCGAGTAAATAGATACCCAACATGGTACTCTTTGCATACGCCCATAGAACGGCGCCAACCAACAGCAACTAAAAATCTTGATAGGTGATGCTTTAAAAGCCTTTACAGGCTACCAGTTTAGAGTTACAGAGGAGGTCTGGAGCTAGAATGATTGCTCTCTCTATACTGCTCGCAATACCTCACATGTGTGGCGCAAACATCGTTAGCAACCTACGTATGCCTTCATTTTTGTTTGCAAGCATAGGTGGGCGGGGCGGGGCACTTTAAAAGATTTTTTTTTTCTATTCTTACACGGTTTCTTTAATATATATATATATATAAATAACTTTTATTGCTATCACAAGGGATGTAAACATCCCTTGTGACAGCAATAGTCAGTGACAGGCACTCTTTATGGAGAGATCTGGGGTCTATAAGACCCCAGGTGTCTCCTCTGCCCTTACAAGCTTCTACTCCTACCAAAGATCAGTGTGTTCAGATGCTTTACCAATTTAAAAATGGTTCCGTTCACATCCGGGAAACCAGAAGAGACGAAAATGCTCGTTGCTTCCGGTTTCCTATACCATAGAGATCATCTGGGACCTGCCAGTCCTCGACCATCACTATGGCTAGCCGGCAAGACCACTGGGTTCCCCGGTGGGAGGAGAGAGCTCGGGAAGGAAGGAGGTAGGGAGGAAGGAGGAAGGAAGGGAGGA
Organism: Lithobates clamitans; assembly: GCA_037952925.1. NCBI lineage: Eukaryota > Metazoa > Chordata > Amphibia > Anura > Ranidae > Lithobates > Lithobates clamitans. Next base: position 4,708 of record JBBGZY010003504.1, on the reverse strand, counting down.
AGGAAGGGAGGAAGGAGGAAGGAAGGGAGGAAGGAGGAAGGAAGGGAGGAAGGAGGAAGGAAGGGAGGAAGGAGGAAGGAGGAAAGAGGAAGGAGGAAGGAGGAAAGAGGGAGGAGGATTAGGGAGGAGGGTGAACCCCTTCCCTCCGCCTGTAAAAAGTGATCCAGTGGCTAATTGGCCGCTAGGATCGCTTTTCCAAAAAAAGAGGCTAACTGGCTAAAAAAATCAAAGATACCGGGATGATGCCTGTAGCTGCAGGCATCATCCTGATATAACCACTGCAACTCAGGCATCCATGGGCGGCAATTGGTTAAGCAATTTGAAATGTAATTTTTGGTCTCAGTAAGATCTGCTTTTTAAATGTATTAGTAAAGCGATCGTGAGATACTGGAAGCCACGTCATGCGCTCAGTTGATGTGAATGTACACCTGTATTAACCCCAATGCCCCAACTATAAAATGAAGACAGGGAGGACTCACATGTGCTGTGGTGCGTTGCTGTACGACCCGTGCTCCAGCTTCTGCCACTTTCCTAAGTGTGACGCCGACCGGTGCAGCAAGTCGCAATACTTGGGCGGCAGCAGCTGTGTGGTCAGCATGACGAAGGCATTGATCCACACCATGATGAGGTGCTCACATGACCACCGCATGTCATAATACTGAGTGCTCTGCAAGGAAAGACACAACGTCAGAACATCGAATACATTCAGGAAACGCATCTAGCTCATCATTTGGATAAAGCTGCGTCACAACCAGGACTGTACAATCCTTAACCCTTTCATGCCTAAGCCCATTTCTGACATTTGTTGCTCACAAGTTAAAATCTGTATTTTTTGTTAGAAAATTACTTAAGTGTGTTTTTCCCAGAAAATTCAGTTTTGAAAGATCGCTGCGCAAATACCGCGTGACATAAAATATTGCAACGATCGCCATTTTATTCTCTAGTCTCAGCTAATCTCTCTCTCTCTAATATATATATATATATATATATATATATATATATATATATATATATATATCTATCTACATATATATATATATATCTCCATCTATCTACATAGATAGATAGAGAGATATATATATATATCTATCTATCTATATATCTCAGTATTTTTTGTTAGAAAATTACTTAGAAGCCCCAAACATTATATTATATTATATTATATATATATATATATATATATATATATATATATATATATATATATATATATATAAAATTAATATATTATAATATAATATAATATAATATAATATAATATAATGTTTGGGGGTTCTAAGTAATTTTCTAACAAAAAATACTGATTATATATATATTGTTAGCAGAGACCCTAGAGAATAAAATGGCGATCGTTGCAATGTTTTATGTCACGCGGTATTTGCGCAGCGATCTTTCAAACGCAATTTTCTGGGAAACACACACTTTCATGAATTCAAAAAATAAATAAATAAACAGTAAAGTTAGCCCAACTTTTTTTTTGTATAATGCGAAAGATGATATTACGGCGAGTAAATAGATACCGAACATGTCATGCTTTGAAATTGCGCATACTCGCGGAATGGCGACAACCTACGGTATCTAAGAATCTCCATAGGCGACGCTTTAAAAAAAAAAAAAAAATGTAACGTTTATCAGGCTAGAGTACATGGGTCGAATTTCGAAAGAATTTTCTTTAGAAAATCTTATCTAAGAATATTCGTTCGTATTTCGCACCATTAGTGGGCTGCAGCAACAGCCGATTTTCGTGCGGCCATCGAATTGGAGTATTTGGACATGTTGGAATTTTTTTTGAAAAACGAATGATTTTCTAATCAATGATGGGAGAATCGTGCGAGAAATGTAATCGAAAAAAGAACTGCGCATGTGCAAGAAAAGAAAATTCCTGGAAAGAAAAGAAGATTCCCGGCCACGAAAATTCTTTTCTGTAGCAACATGGAGGTGAAATTGAAGGTTTGGTTGGTCAAATTTCAAAATCAATGGTGGCGTCATCAGATCACAAAACGCACAAATTTTCTGATTTTTTTTTTTTTTTAATTCTTTCAAAATTCGTCCATGTATGGCCACAGCCTTACAGAGGTCTTTTGCTAGAATTGTTGCTCTCACTCTGACGATCGCGCCCATACCTCACATGTGTGATTTGAACACCGTTTAGACTTGCGGACGTGACTTACGAATGCGTTTTCTTTGCTCCCCGAGCACGCGGGGACGGGGCCCTTTAAATTTTTTTTTTCTTATTCTTTTTTACATTGTCCCTTTAAAAAAAAAAAAAATTCTGATCACTTTTATTGCTGTCACAATGAATGTAAACATCCCTTGTGACACTAATAGGTGGTGACAGGTCCTCTTTATGGAGGGATCTAAAAGACCCCAAATACCTCCTTTGCACTTAAAAGTATTCAGAACGCCAAAATCGGCAATTCTACTGTCATTTTTTTTTAAATCGCCGCCTTTAGCAGCGACGTCACTTCCGGGAATTTTACATCAGAGACCGAATCCGGCTTTTTGTTCGAGTCTCAGCCTAGGCGGCGGACGCGCCGGCTGGTGGCTCGGGCCTCCCGGTTGGATGGGAGGCCCAGGAAGAGTGGCAGCGTCCCCTCCCACTCCATAGGATAACAGCCGATCGGCTTTTAGCTGCATCAGTTATCATCACTAAAAAGCCAACCGCCCGCTCTAATAAACGGTACAGAGCGAATAGGTAACTACAGATTAAAACAGTATTAAACCCAAAAGCAAGCATTTATTATATTGCAGATTACCAATTCTTTGATGTGATGGCTGCATTCGTTTTCTTTTTTTAGACTTTATTTTTTACACTGGCAGGGGTGCTTACAACGATCAGCTTTTATTTATTCACGTAAAATCTTTATCTTGGATCACCGGGTAAAAATAATTAAGAAAAAAAAAAAAAAAAAAGGAAAGCACCAGCAAAAATTTGAGAATGGGTAGGCTGCAATATATATCGTTTTGGTTTTTAATGATTTTAAACTTTGATTTTTTATTTATTTTTTTACTCACTTGCAATGTGCTTAGAAAATGTGACTACTCCAGGAACAGTAAATTCTTTAGCCCAGCCCCCTCCCTCCCTGCACGTCATAGCCCTCTCCTCTGGGAGGGTTGAATTACACCAAGATGTCAGAAAAAAAATTGAAAAACAGAATGACTGAGTTGGAAAAGGAACACCCCCTTGTGTCAGTATTTTGTTGAACCACCTTTTGCTTTAATTCCAGCCTTTAGTCTGTTGGGATTTGTCTCTACTAACTTTGCACATCTAGACTTTGCAATATTTGCCCACTCTACTTTTCTGAACTGCTCAAGTTTAGTTACATTTGATAGAGGCCGTTTGTGGACCGAAGTCTTCAAATCACTTCACAGATTTTCAATGGGGTCCAAGTCTGGGCTCTGACTAGGCCATGCAAGGACATTCACCTTTTTCTCCTTCAACCCCTGTGTGGTCATTGTTGCTGTGTGCTTTGGGTCATTGTCATGTTGGAAGGTAAAACCTTCTTCCCACTGACAACTTTCTGGCAGAGGGCAGCAGATTTTCCTCAAGAATTTGACAGTATTTTTCCCCATCCATTTTTCTTTCTATCCTGACAAGTGCTCCAGTTCCTGCTGCAGAGAAAAATCCCCTTAATAGGATATTACCACCCCCCTTAACAGGATATTACCACCCCCCTTAACAGGATATTACCACCCCCCTTAACAGGATATTACCACCCCCCTTAACAGGATATTACCACACCCCGACAGGCTATTACCACACCCCGACAGGCTATTACCACACCCCGACAGGCTATTACCACACCCCGACAGGCTATTACCACACCCCGACAGGCTATTACCACACCCCGACAGGCTATTACCACACCCTAACAGGCTTTTACCACACCCTGACAGGATATTACCACCTCCATGCTTCACAGTAGGAGTGGTGTTATTTGGATGGCGAGTTATATTGGATTTCCACCAGACATATCGTTTGGTGTTGAGGCCAAAAAAAATCCATTTTAGTCTCATCTGACCATAACACCTTTTTCCATGTGGCCTCAGAATCTTCAAGGTGTATTTTGGCAAAGCTCAATGGTGACCTCATGTGGCCTTTCTTGAGGAGTGGCTTTTTTTCTTGCAAACGTCCCATACAAGCCACATTTGTGGAGAATTTGTAATATTGTCACATGCACTCAATAACCACTCTTTGTCAAAAACTCCTGCAACTTCTTCAGAGTTCTTGTAGGCCTCTTGGTGGCCTCTCTGACCAGTTTCCTCCTGGCTCCTTCATCCAATTTGGAGCGACGTCCTGGTCCAGGGAGGGTCTGTGTTCTACCAAACTACCAAATACCTTCCACTTCTTTATAACAGACTTCTAGGCATTGATAAAGCCATTGTATCCATCTCCTGACTTGTGCCTGTCCACAACTTTATCCCGGAGATCCCGGTGACAGCGCCTTGCCACCCATAGTGATTGTTTGCTTCACTTGCACTACCAGGAAATGAAATGCTCCAGGAAATCTCTTTTATGCTGAACTAATCGAAATGACCACAGCTGATCACAGTTGAAAGTCAAGTCATTTTTAGGAGGGGGGTGATCCTTTTTCCAACTCAGTTATTCTGTTTTTGAATTTCTAAGAAAAAATTTCTGACATGGTGGTGTTTTATCCTGTTGTATAACATCCAAGTAAAAGATATAACAAAAACTGTGCCCATATTC